>JAJMHP010000048.1:0-117270 GCA_030583235.1 Metschnikowia lunata
ACATCGACCTGGACTGGCTCTTACACAACTAGTCTGACACTCACTGGTTCTGACGGCTCCAATACTCCTGTTGTTGTTGTGCCTACGCCTGTTGGACCAACGATTACATCGACCTGGACTGGATCTTACACAACTAGTCTGACACTCACTGGTTCTGACGGCTCCAATACTCCCGTTGTTGTTGTGCCTACGCCTGTCGGTCCAACGATTACATCGACCTGGACTGGATCTTACACAACTAGTCTGACACTCACTGGTTCTGACGGCACGAATACTCCCGTTGTTGTTGTGCCTACGCCTGTCGGTCCAACGATTACATCGACCTGGACTGGCTCTTACACAACTACACTGACGTTTACTGGTTCTGACGGCTCCAATACTCCCGTTGTTGTTGTGCCAACGCCTGTCGGTCCAACGATTACATCGACCTGGACAGACTCGTTCACCACAACGCGCACTCTCACCGGAACAGATGGGACATTGACGCCAGAGTTAGTCGTTCCAGGTCTGAAGACTTCAAGTTCATTCCAAGCAAGTTTCGGTGGCTGGAATCTGTCGACGTATTCGTTTGTGTCTGCAACGAAGACATTAATAACAACTTTGTACACTTCTGAGTGTGTTCATAACGGGGAATGCTCTGTAATTGTGGAAACCGTTGTGACCAACACTGTGATAGTCCCGCAAGGCTCACCTTCGACAAAGACCTTAACAACTACTGAAGCCATTCCACCTCCAGCTGCGACCGAGAGTGTGTTTCATGAGAATACGAGCCCCGAAGGAGGTCTGAACCTTGTGCACAGCACTGTGAACGTGCCATCTGAAGGAGAGCACACTCAAGTTGTTCCCGTTGATATGATCCATGTCACTACTGTTTTTCCTCAAACCGACCGTGACACTTCAACTATTGGTGGGTCGCAGGAAACAGGGGTGCAATACTCATCTTTTTCCAGTGCATTTTCATCGGGGCCAACTCTGATTTCATTGTTTGAGGGTGGTGCTGTGAAGAGATCATCTTTCTCTATTATCGTGGCCTTGCCTATCTATTTTATCGTCTTTTAAGCCTACTATGGCTTGGATGATTCCATTCTTTTCGTTGGCGCATTTCTGTGAATCACTTTCGTTTCGCAGGGTGGCCATTTTCCATATCTTCAGTTATTTTCGTTCTTTCAAAGAAAAAATCGCTTTTCGTTTATCTTATTTCGTCAAATACTTTTACTTCATTACATTAACTACCAGCTGTTTCTGTTTAATATATACTGCACAGTGAAGGCCAAATGTAGTACAGTGAACCCTCGTTAAGCAGGAATTAGGTATGTTGCGAAGTTATATTTCGAAAATTCCGAAAGGTAACAGGTAACGGGAGTTTTGCGGTGTAACAACCCAGAATCTCCTGTTCATATGGGTTTCAAAAGTCATTAACTTGATTTAAACCGGTAATAGCGTTGCGATTTACCATTACTGTCGCTACTCCCACGCTACAAATAAATACTAATATCTGGATTTCTGTCAGGGACCCGGGACCGTACGAGGTCGATCCCCGACTGGGCGCAGGCTTACGCCTGCTTCCGGTATGGTTTCTTTCAAGTGGTCTAGATCCTTGGCTTTTGGCATATCCGCTACGTCATCTCGGGCGAAGTCGGATTCAACTATCAACTCTGTCTTATACTCTTTTCAGAGTTGGAACCTTGGCCAACGACTTTGTTTAGTCCCTGTCCGATCGCGGATACGTGAGTCGACTTTGTGTTGTGCAATTTCCAGATTTGGTGATCATCGCGACTCACGTATTTGGCATCTCCCATGCCGCATCTCTCATGGACCTGATTTCCACACATTACATATAGTCGGCCTGTCCCGCAAGTCTCGAGGGAGAGGCTTGTTTCTATCTAGTGAATAAACGATGAATAGTCAGTTAGATAGTACGCCAGAACCTAACAACTTCTATGCTATCGCTATAGCGAGATATTAGCGACGCTACTTTTTTCCTACTCGTTGCTACTTTTACTTTCTTGCGGTAGGTTTGCGTGAGCCAAAAGGGTTAAATTTCAAATGATTCTTTTAATGCCAATCGAAAATTAGAACAGTCCTTAACGTCAAGTGGAATGTGGTGAAAATTTTGCGGCTACAGCTCTGAGCGAAGGCGCCGCGTCAGGATGCATCTAAGGAAGGAAGACATACCCAACTTCAAGCACTCAGCGCAAAATTCTTTTTTCCGTATTCATCTTCAAATGATTCCAGATGAGTGGTCACAATAGCAGAACTGTTGATAATAATTTTGTTTAACCCCCTATAGAGTTCGCCCCAGTAGTCATTCGGTATGGGCTCTAAACGTGGGATCTCAAACCCGTTGTTGAGGACGAGGAGAGGATGATAGAGCACTTTTGTACGGAGTGCACCTACGCAACAATTCCAAGCTGGTGTCTGAATTCGTCAAACTTGAAGAAGTGCTAGTATCGAAAATAATTAGTGTTGATGAGATCAAATCATTGATCTTCTCACTTTGAATGCAAGTCCTACTTATCAACGTCTCTGGATAATATTTTTAAGCCCAAGGTCCAACTGGGGCGTGACTAAAACCCCAAAATCTGGAAGCTTGCAAGGTATGCTGAGATTTCAAGCATTAGTAACCTGCCAAATGAAACTCTACTCTGTCGTCGTCAATTAATCCCTTCTGCACAAAATGATCTTTTAGTAATGAGTAGTGACGAAAGTATCGATAGGTACTTCCACTACAACCGTCTGTTGGAATTTAGGACAACGATGTGTGAGATGCGAACCACGTGACAGGTATTGTTGAAATAAGTATGGAAACGACGTGTTAAATGCGTTCCCTTAGGGTTCTGTGTATTAGATCATTCTATCGCTAAAGTAGTATCAAACAATTTAATCTTTTTCGGAGAGATTTTCACCGTTGGAAAAGGTCGTGCGCGTACCATGGTCATTTCGACATGTAATACTGTGCACTCCAATATTCTGAAAGTTCAACAGTATAACACACCCCCAGTGGCGCGACCCCTAAGTGGCTCGCTTTTTGCGAGATTTATTGTAAGCTCGATTTTAAATCAACGTTTCTTAACACACAGAACTAAAATTAAATATAAGACCACTAGTCTTTTTTCGTACACGTTTCAATTCTATAGCGTGGCAATCTGCATTTTCCACAAAGCCGTTTCAGCTTTTTACGTACCGGTGAGCCATTGTTCACAATTTCGTCTAAATTGTTGAGATTGAATTCTAATGCTTCTGTAGGGGGTAACGAGATCTGCTCCACGTCCTCGACAGATAAATCACATTCCTTGAGGTACTTTCTTTTCGATCTTGACTTCTATTTCTTAAGTTCAGTCATTGCTGTCTTTTGTTTGTGCAATTCTTGTTTGAAAATATTTGATCTGATGAACGCGCAATGTACCTGTTCTGAATATTTCGCCATGATAACCTTGAGCGGACTTCGAGGGCCATGACTCACATTTTAAATGAGTTTTGCAAATTCTCTATCTAAATCCATGATTTCATCATACTCTGACGGAAAAAAATGGTCTTCTGGTGACATTCTTCCCTCTCCATCAACCTCGTGCGCTGGTGTAAGAAAAGTTCGTGGAAGCTTATCGGTAACACGATCTGGATCGAATGAAAGCAATCCAAAGGTTCGGAAAGCACTATCGATCATTGAGGCGGAAAAAGCAGCTCTTCTAGCTTCGGGGTATGCAGAAAGGAGCTCATGTTTGTCGATACTATGAAGAGCCTGCATCTTACTCTGCACGATCTTTCTGTACTCTCGTTTCAATACAGCAAAGCAGACAAGATCAAGAGGCTGAAGACGATGCGAAGTATGTGGGGGCATGCACTGAATCAATATCTTATGTTTATCACATTTGTCCTTGAACTCTGGGGTCAAATGACTTCCATGGCCATCGAAAAGCAAAAGACGGTATTCACCCAGTCTGCAAGCATCCGATTGAGGAATAAAGACTTTTTCGAGTCACTTGAGTCCCAAACTGTCGTTTGTCCATCCATTGTCACTTACTCCAATGCGCCATTTCCTTTCTAGGCCTTCAAACCAACCCCGTTGCAATCGCTTAGCCTTAAAGATAATGAAGGGTGCCAACGCGAAACCGCCAGCACTTATGCACTCACTTGTGGTGACCCACTCTCGATTTCCAGGTTGCAAAAGCGTCGGCTCATCACGTACCTCGGAACCTGGGATAACGAGAGTGCAACCAAGGATTCCCATGGCAAATCCTGTCTCATCAACGTTATAAACATCGCTCTGGACAATACAGTAGTCATCCATCGTCTTTTTCACGCGTTGGAACCAATTTTCGAAATTTTTTGGCGTCTCAGGCTTGGCACGAATTGTATCACGAGCTTTTATCAACTTGCTCTTGACATCTGTGTTTCGTTTTAAATAGCTTTGTAGCCAATTTTTGCCAATTGGTTCGAACGGCACCTTCCCGCGAGACGCAATTATGAAATTGGCCATATTCCCAGCCTGAAAATGCTGGGGAGGCACTCCAATAGACTCAAGGTACATAAACCACTTGGCGAGTGTAACCTCTTCATGGACATTTAATTTTTGTCTTTTTTGGCGTGCTTCTGCCACGGTTTGTCGTGCATGATACCGACCTCTAAGCGTTGTCGGCGCGACACCAAAACGGCGTGCTAACGAAGCGAAGGAGAGGGTTGGATTTTTTTTTCTTCTCGTCTAATGCTAATTAAATATACTCATCTTGGACTTCTCGCTCCTCTCTCGGTATTTGACGGGAATTTGACATTGTTATCGATGATCAAAGAACTTTTGTTTATAAAAAAAACGCGTCGCGTCTTCGGCGAGCCACTTGGGGGTGTTATACTGTGTATTTACTATCTCTCGAATTTAAGTCACAATTTCTACCTAATTCGCGTGCTTTTTTGCGCGACCACACCTCTTTCTTGAGGGCGAAGATAAAACAGCGTTTAAGGAGACGCGGCACCCATTAAAGGGGCAGTCGTGTGGGGGAATACTTTCATATATCTTTCAAAAGGGACGCTTCAGCGAATTCATACATGATTGGATAGAGATGGAGGTGAGGGTGAGCATATATTGTTCCATGATAGAGTGGAGTCGAGCACACAGATCACTACAGAGATCAGTGATGACATCGATGACCTGATGCAAGTAGATGCGGACGAAAGTATTGAAAGCGATTAAGTTAGTTATATTCCTGATAAGAGGATTAGTTTCACATAACATCAGCGATCGTACACCCGTAATCTTTCCTGCAATACATGAGGAGATCGGTCAGGTTTAACCAAGGTTGCAAAGCACATCTTTGTGAACTTTTTATTTGAATTGGTCTTATTGTAGCTTTTACACATTCATACTCTTTATGGATTAAATTGATGATCAACAACTTGAAGAAAGGTTGCTCTCAAGCAAGTTGGTTTCACATGATACTGATTTCCAAAATCGTATTACGACAATTCCCAATGTCGTATTACAATAAATCCCAAATCGTATTACGATTTTTGCCTATTATGATTACGACTGGTGAAAATGAAAGCCGAAGAAATCGTAAATCCATTTTCTATGGTGATTATGACTGCTCAGCAAATCGCTTTTCATAAAAAATCGTAATACGTGTCGTAACGCGCAACACTGACTCGTAACGCGCAACACTGACTCGTAACGCGCAACACTGACTCGTAACGCGCAACACAGAGTCTGAATGTGTGCGGGAACGTGGTGAGTCCGCGAAACCTGTGATTGAGGACATTTGCGAATGTTCACACAGATTTATCAAACCGTAGATTTTTAAGCAGTTCATTATCTGTTAGCGCTCGATCATGATCTAGCTTTTCCACATCCTCAGGAGCGATCCAACTAGACACATCTTCTTCCTTACCTGCAATGTAGTGGCCCGTGACATTAGCGAAGTTGCACCAGTGAAACGAAGAACATCCTTTATTCTGATAAACATTCTCACACAGCCAAAAGTATTTTCCTCGAGTAGCCACTGTTTTGAATGAGCGTCTCAAGATCATAGCTGTTCCACACTTACACTTTGGCAGATTTTCAATGAAGAAAGTAGGATAGCATCGTGCTGTCACTCCAAACCTCCGAGTTCCAAGCTTTGAATGCACATCAATGGCTCTCAGCATTGGACTGAGACAATGCTTAAACTCCTCTTGACATCCAGGTCTCATTATAAACAAACTATTATGCGGAAGAGGAATTTGATAAGTGGGCCCGTTCTCTTTATAAGTGCTGCGTAGACGAAATATTCTGGTGGCTCCAAAGGATATGGAGGCTACATAGTTATGAGGTCCTATATGAGAAAGACGATCAGAATGCCAGTCCATATTACTCAGTAGTTTGTCGTATCGGTTTATGACACAAAAATCCGTCGTCCATGGGTGATTTAACTGGTATTGGAGCTTCTCGGAGTTTGGAATTATCTGCGTGTTCATGAAGTTTTCGGTATACCTTGCCATTTCTTCCATGCTTTTGGTATATTGATGCGGCCTTGGTCTTTTGAGACCATTATATACCAACTGGGCATACTTGGCCGAAGGTCTCGAGAACATACCAGTAAAGTGGTTCAGCTCGCATTCGTTTCCAAATAAAAAAAATCGGTTCTGCTTAAACTTGTCATCCATAGACAAGAAGTCTTCGACAACTTTCTCGCTGATAGATTCAGGAAGGAAATTTAAATGAAAAGAAGCGTACGGAAAAAGATGCTCTTCCACATCAAGTGGAGTGTTGAGCGTAATGACTTTCAGGACATCACGGGGTTTTTTCAATGCCCCAGTCTCACCAGAAGCTTTTATGCTAGGATCATTTATAGCTTTGAAAGTTTCTTTTTTGTGGCGTTTTCCCACAAACAAACCATTTTCGGGTATGCTGAAATCTGTGAGAGAGGCTTGAGCAATAGCGGCCCGTTTCTGGGGTCGCAGTTGGTTAGGTTTGTCATCGATCAAAGAGCGCGTGGCGTTGACATCTCCAGCACAACACGTGAGAAAATCTTCCAAGACGTCTTTCAGTATTTTTGGATAGTAGAGCTCAAGAAGTTGAAGCTTATCTTGAAAAAGATCATCCATTTCTTGAGCAGAGAAACCGTGTTCAGAAGAGGTGTTTTACACTGGTCATCAGACGCGACCCCAGTAAAGCTTCGCCTAGTGACGCGCGATGTAACCGGATCAACCAGGGGTATTCTTTCTGCAAGGGACAAAATCTGTGCATGAACGTAATGCATGCAAGCAACGACACAAGCCGGATCTAAAAATTCCTCACCACGGCTAAAGCGCTCTTACCTCGAGGAAGATATAGTAAGTGTTGATTCCAAGTGACGGCCCTATACGATAACTTCCACAATCTTGTATATTTCCTGTCCATTTAGCATAATCTGCCGCCGCTCCTTTTCGATACATCTCACCCACCATGTCGAGTGATCCGTCTCAGAACGACCCCAAGCAGGCCATGACCTCCAACCTTAATCACCCCATTACCCAGGAGCCCAAGCCAAATTCCATGGACATGTCACCGGACTCGGAACCCAACAACGAATCTTCAGAGTCGTTTCAGGATGATGCCAGTGGATATCAAAGAGAGACAAATGAATGTACGGAATTTTGTATGGATTTGTTTATGTGTTTCGGTGCCTGCGAAACTTGTTGCCCTCTGACGGGTGAAGGTTGTTTATCCAGCACTGCTGCTTTTTTCGGGAACATTTGTGTCGGTATGCTCAAATGCTAAAATTTTAAATTCCGCAGTTTTCGAGCTCTGTGTGGTGACAAACTTCACTTTAGTCTATACAAAATTCAGCAGCACAAAAACCACCGAAGATTTGCACGAACCATGTTTCTTTTTCTTCAGGGCTTCTTTTTTTTTCTCCTGTTGTCGCTGCTTTGGTCAGGAATAGGTCTATTGTGGCCATGCACTTTGAATGGCGCTAGTTCGCATCTGCGTCGTTCACTCAATAGAAAGTATGTACATAAAACTATACCATGGTTGTGCTGGTCACCACGAACCTCTCTGTTCCAAAACCTAGAGACTCTGATGTCTTTGTCCCTAGCGATGGTCGCGTGATGTCGCGAAAGCGATTGGCCCACTGCACAAGGCCAATTTGCACCCAAAGGAACAAGAAAATCGAGATCTTTCTTTTGATCATGTTAAGCCCTGAATTACTCGCTGTGCGGCCACCTAAATCACCCCACTGTTCCAAGAGCGAAGCTGTAGCGAGGCTTTTCGAGCAGGAATTTCTAGACGAGTTGGAATTGTCACCTGCCCCACAAGAACCGACCAGCTCATGCCATGCCGGCTCCCCACTGTCAACGCAATTTACTGACTGCAAAGAGACTCTTCTGAGTAAAGCCGACATATATCAAAACAGCGCTTCAACGTTAGTTAAAAAGAAAGTTGCATTGGAGAATAAAGCGATCGTGGAGGAAAGCACACCTGAATTTAACTGGAAGGCCCTTCCATCAGCCACTATTGTGGATGAGATCTTTAAGCAATATTCAATTCATAGTGAGCAAACAGATAGCGCTATTGAACTCCGAGACATCGCTTTAGTCGAGTGTGCAGACATTCCCCAAGAACCAGCTTCCAGAAAAAAGATCGACACCTTTTCTTTCACCAATAGTGCATTCTTCAAAGTTTCTGAATTACGGAACTCGCACCTGGATGGTGAAGAGCCAGTATATGAAGGCAACTCCAATATAGAACCATGTGCGCCAGAATCCTCTCATGCAAGCTTCATAGAGGAGATGGAACTGGAAGATGATGACAAAGAAGCGTATACTGTTTCGCCATCTTCAAACACAATATTCGTATGCATCCTCGGCTTGTGTCTCGTTGTGTCGCTTTATTTTGCCATATTTGGCTCCTCCATTTCTTTCAACAACTTTTTCAATTCACTTCCGGATGAGCGCCAGCAATTTTTCGTGGAAGAACTCAAATCTAGACATGTGGGCAGCCAGATAGTGTTGGCTCAAGGCGACCTTGAAATGGAGACGTACAAGAGACCCATACTAGGAATTACTTACTCCCCCGAAGGTTCAAATGAACCATCTTGTGGCTACTCCAGTGAGGCCGCCATCCGCGATATGGCTTTATTATCAACCATTACACTGAAGGTGCGAACTTATGGCACACAATGCTTCCAAACACAATACATCTTGCAAGCAATTAAGATACTTCGCCTTGATACAAAGCTTGTCATGGGAGTTTGGATAGGAAATGATGAATTGGAAAACAAGTTGCAGATGATCAAAGCGAAAAATGTATTGCAGGCTTCAGAAACTGAACCCATTGAGGCCATCTTTATTGGTCATGAAGCACTCCACAGAACAGATGTGAGTGAAGCAACTTTAATCACTTTGATTGAAGATATGCAGGAGTTTTTGTCAACTCAACAAATCGAAATTCCTGTCGGCACCTCTGAATCGCCGTATGCTACCAGTCAAAAGTTGGTCGATGCATGCGACGTATATGGCTTCACAATTCAGCCTTTCTTGGAAGGCATTTCCTCTGATGAGGCCGCGCAATGGAGTCTTAAAATATTTCTGGATCTAAAAAAGCAGTTCGGAAATGGTGTCACTGCATTCAGTATCTCCGAGATAGGATGGCCTTATGATGGAGGTCAATTCAAGAAAGCTGGTGCATCGCCAATGAATTATTGGGAGTTCATGCGTGACTGGATCCAAAGGGAATCAAGAGCCTTATCAGATGACTGGTTTATTTTCGAAGCATTTGATGAACCGTGGAAAACTCGGTTTAATTCTGGACCCGATACCTGGGAGGCTGAATGGGGATTGTTCGATACTCTCAAAAGACTCAAACTAGGCGGTGATGTCATGGGTCGCGATCAAATATAGTACATCTTGTACAATAGCCAAACATAAAACCAAGAAAAACAACCGAAAGAAACAGTCGTATTCGCAATAGTCCATAAATCTGGATAGCGCACAGGTGGCGCAACAAAATAATCTAGGGCATGAACACCTATTGCAGCAGCATATGATAGAATAATGACGAGTCGAAAAGCAAGGCTATGCAGTGAGGGCATCAATAATGACTTCCAATTCTTCGACTCGAGGCCGCTGAGTAACCAGTTTATCAAAAGAATACACAAAGTGTATTGCAACACAAGACCATCTCTCTTCAAAAGGGGGTAAAGACTGAACGCGGATATATTGTTGATCCATTGTATCACAGAAATAGTAGACGAATTTGACGATAGAAGCAAAAACGTGGATGGGACCAAAGGCACTAAAACAGTCTTCTCGTGAACTTGGAACAGGAAAAGATAGAATGCCCATGCAGTTGCACTGAACCCATAAGTTACTAATTCAGGTTGTATGTTGTGTCTCCTCAAGTTCTTCCAAAATGCCATTGCACATGCAGGCAAAGCACCCATTAATGTCAAAATAAGAGAACACGCCTTGAGTTGACTCACAGTAAAACGAGAGGCATACTTCACAAATATGTTTGAGGTGCACCAGAAGTTTGCAACTTTATCTTCGAAAAGTCCTCTTTCGAAAGGAAACATCCGAGTGAACACCTGAGTCGCAAGCTTGATAGCATCTTCCAATGAGCGTGCTGGTAGCAACAACGGAATAAAAATGACCACCGTGGTCAAAATGACAGTCAGACCAACAACAATAAGCTTGCCAAATTGGAAAGTTGCAATCGTGGCAGTGAGTGTCTTTTTGGGTGTGAAAAGTTTTGATAAAATCAACGCAAAGATGAACGGGCTATAGTAAAGGGCCATTTGCTTGAAAAATACTGAGCACATGAACCATATAGAGGCAAGGACAAGATTACCCTTGAGAAGCTCGATGACCGAAAAAAGGAACATACCCAACATGACAGAGTTATATTGGAAGTGCCCATTATCAATGAGCATCAAGCATGGCTGAC
Organism: Metschnikowia lunata; assembly: GCA_030583235.1. Lineage (NCBI taxonomy): Eukaryota > Fungi > Ascomycota > Pichiomycetes > Serinales > Metschnikowiaceae > Metschnikowia > Metschnikowia lunata. Next base: position 10,898 of record JAJMHP010000048.1, read on the forward strand.
AAAAGATTAAGGCAAGGACGACAATCTGCTGCATTCTACTCATATTCTCTTTCCGGCCACCTAAGTAGGAAGTGAGCTGCATGACAGCAGGGATGTAGATTGCCAATTCACTTAGCAAGCAAGAGATCCTCATGAATGTTTTGAGCAGGGAACTTTCCAAGCCCCTGGAAATGCCTAGTTCGAACCAATCAGGATTGAAAAAGGACCCAATTTTTCCAAAGAGCCACAGATGATAGGCTGTGAGCGGTGGGTAATCAAGACCCCAGTATTGCAAGTCATAGAAATACCACGAAGTTACCGGGAGGTGAAGAGTCAATTCCATCCAGTGACGTTGCGCCTCAAAGTCTCCATTGATTGGCTTCTCACCTTGGCCCGAAAACAGCCCGAGTCCAACTGCAGCCTTTAAAAGTAGCATACTTAATATTAAGATATATCTGGCTACCCATTGGTCTTGAGGCCTCTCAAACATTCTCAAAATATCGTAGAGGGGGGATGTGCTGAAAGGGTTAGTCCTTGGTCCCTTCATCTGGGAAGTATTATCCGGACCCAGTGCCAGTACCAGGGACCTAGGAATAGCTTTTGAACCTTTTTGTGACAGTTTAACCATTTCTTGGCTCTTGCTTCTGCAATGACAAGGTGAATCGATAACTGTCAACGTGAGTGTTTACACGCATTGGAGCCTCACGTGACTTGAACCTTTACCTCATCTTCTGCTTGATTCTGTTTGAAGCAAGATTGTGAAACAGCTTAATATTTGTATCTGTTTTTTTTTTGTATCTGTCATTTATGTAATAGACAATTGGAAAGATGACAAGCATTGAAAAGCTCTTCAAATGTTTTTCCTGAAGAAATAATTTGGAGGCACTATTTTTGCAGTCAAATAAAACCTATAGCACATTAGGACTTCAATTTTACCGAGGCAACTTGTCCGAGCGGTTAAGGAGAAAGATTAGAAATCTTTTGGGCTTTGCCCGCGCAGGTTCGAGTCCTGCAGTTGTCGAATATTTTTTTCAATTCCTTGAATTTATATTTTCTATTAGTTAAGCTGCTGGCCCAGGAATCAAACGAAATTGAGACGCATTCCTTTTTTTGAATCCACCATGGGTATCGATCTGGATTACAGGAAATTGGCAAATCTGTTGCTAACGAGCTATACAAAGGGAATGTTGGATATGGCTCGGAAACGCCAATCCAAACGCCCTCACGTTTCGAGTAAAGGGGACGCAGCCTTGATAAGATCGGTGCAGCGGATTGCCTCCGAGCTCGATCGATACAGCAACCCGAATAATTTGGAACAAGCTCTTGATGCCATTGATTTAGCGAAAATTTACGAATCTGTCGACCAGCGAGAGCAGAATTCGCAACAACCAGAATTGGGATACGAAGATTTTGTTGTGCTTGCAACGCTCGATTACTTCAAGAATGACTTTTTTACGTGGGTCAACAAGCCCAAATGCCCGACTTGCTCAAGCGACGGAGACAACATAAAACTCATAGGTTCGTCTGGTGCACCACCATTCAATCCCGATGAAATATCCATGGTTGAAAACTACATATGCACGGCTTGTCAGCTCAAAGTAGACTTTCCGCGCATCAATAGTCCTACCAGGTTGCTTCAAACAAGAAAAGGAAGATGCGGTGAATGGGTGAATTGTTTTTTGCTTATATTGAGAGCTGTTTTGGGTTCTGAGGTGGAAACGCGATATGTATGGAACGCGGAGGACCATGTCTGGTGTGAATACTATAGTAACAAGCTACAGAGGTGGATCCATTTAGATCCATGCGAGAATGTCTTCGACGAGCCATCCTTGTATTCGAAAAACTGGGGGAAGAAAATGAGCTGGGTATTGGGCATTGGTGACAACTATCTATCGGATCTAAGCACGAAGTACGTGACGGAGACAGATAAGGCAATTGCTAAGAGCTCAGTCGCCAACGAGAAAACTGTGGCACAATTCTTGGAAGCTTACAACGCTAGCCTTCTTTTGAAAAAGTGGGATTCTCTACATCTGCTTGAACTGAATGAAGAGGAGAGATACATGATATTGTACAATAAAGTCCTCTTGCCTCAAGCAAGAGAGAGACTGTCTAATCATCCACTGACAACGAAAAGTCAAAACTTGCCCAGTGGCCGTCAAACCGGTGACGCGCTGTGGACATCCGCCAGGGGTGAGAACGGATAGATTCAGGATTGTATACCCTTTGAATGACGGAATAGTTTGATGCCCACCCAAGAAAAGAGTGCCCACCACCATGCGATCACGTACATACACCAGAGACTTATAACAAGATAGTCCCATCTTTCGCACCATATTTTTGCTCTCATGTACAATTCGAGAGTTTCATCGTGGCTCTGGAGAGGCTTGATCACCCACTGCCAACATTTGAAGAGGGTGTTTATGGTGATTATGAACAAGCTCCATGTTAGTGTTAGTAGAGCGTATCCATATGTTTCCACTTGCTTCTCGTCGGCAAGCTTTAGTTCAAACTCGGAGCTAGTATAGTCATGTGACGAGCGTATTAGCGGTAGCGGCTGTTCAATTTCCATTCTGTCTAAGCCGCTAGATAGGGATGATGATGAAGATTCGAAAGCTTGTCGTTCATGCATGTTGGTGCGGCGAAAATAAAGTGCACGGTTCGCGCAGAGGTTGATGTACACACGATAGGACATTGATGATGATTATATTTTGGCTAAGGCTTGATTTACGGATATCTATGGAGTCTGCTCAACTATCGCTCTCTCTCTCTCTCTCTTTGTATTCTATTTTTTAACTGTCCGCTAGTTTTAAAATCCTGTTTGCATCACTACTCATTGATGCTAACTTTCGACCCGCCAAGAAGATGCGGGGCCACCTCTTGCAACCAACTCAACTCGATTTTGGAACAGTTTCTTCCGTATGCTTTTGCTGTGTACACATATTCGATGAACATGACAGCATCCATATTGGATTTTCCAAATAGGTTTGATGAAGGATGAATGCTGATGAGCTGCCCAGTTGCACATGTCCGGAAGGACCGATCCGGCATCCCGATAGCTGTATTAAGGGCAAATCCCTTGAGGAATGCCTTTAAAATCTTTTCGATGTTCATCAGACGCAGGAGCTTGTCAAAATCGTCTTCATCTTCGTTCTCATCATTGTTCTTTGATAACTGAATCTCAAGGTTTTTTAATTGGGTCTCACGTTCATGCTGGTTCAACGAGTCATCTTGCTTGATTGTTGTGATCATATAATCAGTTAATTGTTTTCTCACTTTCAAAACATTTCGAAATCCTTTGTAACTGAAAAACATTTCCTTGCACCAAAGTTTGAGTTCGACTATGCTCTTCTGTTCATCAAGTTTCTTGAAGTAATCGAAATACTCTTTCAATGCAATGAGATCACCCAGACGGGCTCCTAAAGGACAGTACTGTCTTCTTTTCATGTTGACCTCATCACGCAATTCGCCGTTGCCGCCCACATTGAGAATGATATTTTCTACTGAAAGACAAGAGACGATATCGATGACATCTTGCAAAACGCCCAACTCGAGCCCGCTAATTAGCACTGCAGAAAGTGCAGGTGGCAAAGGCAACACAGCCATTTTTATACCAAGCGGCGTTATCGACCCAGAATTGTCTAGTGCTCCGAGAGCATAAAGCGTCTTAAGGGCGCTCAATATGCTTTCCTTTCCGGGATGTTCAAGCCAGGACCAATTGAGGAGATCATGAACGCCCATTTTTTTTAGGGTCAAGACAGGTAAAATAATATCATTTCGCAAGATCTCCGATTCCTGCTGCTTTGGGAGTTTCGTCAAGAAAAGCTTTTCCGAATATAGCCGGAAAACCTTGCCAGCACTTTCTCTTCCAGCTCTACCAGCCCTCTGTTTAGCCGATGCTTGGGATATAGGAGTGGTAAGTAAGGAAGAAAGGCCCAACTGATGTTTCCATACTTTCACCTTTCGAAGACCCGAGTCAATGACATACTTGACCCCGCTGACTGTAATGGAGGTTTCAGCAATATTTGTGGAGAGAATGACTTTTCTTGTTCGTGGCCCAAGCTTTTCAAAAATTCTCAGTTGTTGTCCTGGCGACAATGCGGCATAAAGAGGCAAAGCAACAATTCGAGGTGCCTCCTTTGGCAACTCAGGAGAAACAGTATTAAGGATCGATACGCAATTATCAATTTCCTCTTGACCAGGGAGAAAGCATAATACATCGCCCTCCTGCTCTGCCATATTGAGCTGAACCACTGTCTTGATCATCGTGTCCACGATATCCTCCGACGACTCAGCAAGATAATGCCTGGAAACAGGGTACATTTTGCCCTCTATATACAAGATTGGAGCATGATCAAAGAATCGACTGAACAAATCAGCGTTCAAAGTTGCGGACATGACTATCACTTTCAAGTCAGTGCGTTTCTTATTGAGCATGAGCTGCTTCAAAAAGCCAAGAATAAGGTCAGTGAGTACCGTCCTTTCATGGGCTTCGTCAATGACAATCGTCGAGTATTTGGAGAGCATTGGATCAAGCATGAGCTCTCTTATGAGCATACCATCTGTCAAATAATTCAACTGCGTTTCGCTAGAGGTGAGATTCGAGAAACGTACCTGGTATCCGACTTCCTGACCCACGACACATCCAAATTCTTCACTAACCCTAGAAGCCAACGAGGCAGCAGCGACTCTACGAGGCTGAGTGACTGCAATTCTCTTTTTATTGATTGGCATGAGGAACTGTGGAATTTGTGTGGACTTTCCGGAACCCGTTTCACCAATAATGACAGTAACCTGGTTGCGCAAGATGTAGTCGAGAATTTTCCCTCGATGTTGATAAATAGGCAAGCGTTCTCTGATTTTTAATAGATCACGAGCTTTTTGAGCCAAAGAACTCCGTGAGACATTTTGTGAGATCCTAAATGCCTTTGCATCTTCGTCATCGTCATCATCTTCGGCATCCTCGTCTCGATTCCCTTCGAAGAACACAGTTTTCTTCACCTTTTTCTTTCCCGTTTTTATGTTCGAATCATTCTGTTTGCTCAAACCTTTTGATAGTTTCGCGGGTTCTGCGTCATTTGCGTCAGAACTGAGCTTTTTGGTCTCGTGTCTCCCATGTTTCAACTTTGCTGCTGAATCTGCAACTTTTGCAGTATCATGGTGTTCTAATCTCTGAGGAACTGGTGATTTCTCAGCTGGAAGAGACTGTGCAATGTCGTTAGTATCGTTTGAATCAGAGAATTTCGTCTTCTTATTTGTTCTCTGGATCCGCACATCCTCGACTATTTGCTCGAAAGCTTCTTGCTGGGGCTTTTTAGATCTCTTTCTCTTTCTCTTCTTTGCGGCCATGCCATCACTAGCATGAGCTTCAGCATTATTAGACATTGCAATGAGAATACGAGGTCTTGGGTGCATCCGATGAGGCATTACATGTGCATGAACAGAGATGCCCGCGAATATGCCACAAGTGGTTAGTACCGGCGACGGGAGTGCGCTCTGCATAATTAAGAATTTGTACGAGTTGAACATAAGATGAACATGGAGCTACGACAAAACGAAAAAAAAAAAAAAAAGAAAGAAAGAAAGAAAGAAAGAAACCTCATCACATTGTGAAAAAGTTCTCCTTCTGTTCTTTATTCTAATTTCTCGTGGCTGATTCCTTCATCTAGCATAGCAATATTAATCGTAATTTCATAGAAATTAAAAGCAGGCGTTTTGGCCAGTACGTCTACGTTGGAATGTGCCGCACGCTTCCATTTAATACACTCGCTTCTGACGGTTCACTACACGTTGGCTTCGCAACCGTCACTCAACAATAGGTTGTCTAATAAAAAATTGAGCAAATACTCTGGGATACCACAAGACTCACCTAGTCTAATCTACACACAATTCCCATGATCAGACTCTTAGGTAGAGCCCCAATTCCTAAGGCTAGGTGGATCAGGCGCCAGTCTTCTGGTGTACCCTCTGCCGAGAGACCACCGGATACCATTTCAATCGTGCCGCCAGTGCATCTTTTGACTAAACCCGAAAGCTTTGAAAAGGACTATCTGCAATCTTTGCTCAGCTACTTACAAAATAGAAACTTGGTAGAGTCGACTTCGAGTGATGATCTCTTTAGATTGACACAGCCTGGGGCCGCCAAATTAAAATTATACTGCGGCGCTGACCCAACCGCAAAATCGCTTCATTTGGGCAATTTGCTTCCCCTTATGGTATTACTACATTTCCGTTTGCGTGGGCATGATGTTTTTGGTCTTGTAGGAGGTGCAACAGGTGCTGTTGGTGACCCGAGTGGCCGGACGACTGAAAGATCTGAGATGGAAACCAAAGAAAGAAACGAAAACGTCAATGAAATCCAGAGTCAAATTAAACAGTTTTTCGAGAATGGTGTTCAGTATGCGGAGTCAAGAAACATCCCGAACGCGGATTCCCCAACAGCCTTCGGATCTTTCACCCCCGTGAATAATGCTGATTGGTGGAGCTCGATCAAATTACTCGATTTTCTAGCAACATTTGGCAAACACATCCGTATTTCACAAATGCTTGCTAGAGACTCTATTCTGTCAAGACTAGAAACACAACAGGGCCTTGGTTTCAACGAGTTCACTTACCAGATCTTGCAGGCATACGATTTTTGGCATTTGTTCAACACGCATGGCGTGAGTGTTCAAGTCGGAGGCAATGACCAATGGGGAAACATCACTGCCGGGACTGACTTGATTTCACGTGTTCAAAAACAATTTGCCAAGCCGGGCAGCAAAGACGAAGAAAAGCCTGCGTATGGAATGACAGTGCCTTTGTTGACCACCCCCAGTGGTCAAAAGTTTGGCAAATCTGCAGGAAATGCAATTTTCATTAATGCTTCAATGTCTTCTCCTTTTCAATTGTACCAGTTTTTCATCAATTGTCACGATGATATGGTTGACAAGTTATTGAAAATGTTCACTCTTCTCCCATTGAAATCAATAGAGACCGAGGTCATGGCTAAACATTTAGCAGACCCTGGCCTCAGAATCGCGCAAAGGGTTCTTGCCAGGGAAGTCGTTGATTTGATCCATGGACCTGGAGTTGGTGATGAAATGGCTTACATTACTAGTTTCCTCTTCCCGACCCCAGATCACCCTTTTGATGACGAGATTTCCGCGAGTAAGTTGCTTCAGAATTTCAAAAATTCTGGAATATTGCTGAAACTCTCTCTTCAATCCTTTAGAAACTCCAGTGAGGTACGAATGAGCACACTTCTCTCAAAAATTTTGGACAAGTCGAAGAGCGAGACCAAGAACCTAATCAAAGCTGGTGGCATTTACTTGGGTATAGCCAGGGACCAGTTTGTTGATCCGGATGATGTGGTTTTATTTGACAAAGAGAACCACTTAATTGATGGTAAGCTACTTCTTGTTAGGGTGGGAAAACAAAAATACTTCTTGACCGAAATTTCGGACTAACGTCTCCCCCCTTCACAATTATTGTACATAGGATATATGTGCGCTGATATCTAATGATTGAGAACACTTTGCACAGCATCGATAACTGCCGGAAACACAATTTTATTGGCGGCAATGACCCCCTTTGACTCCAAGTATCGTCCCTTCCCGAAATCGAGCGCAGCCCCACTAATGTCTCCCACTTGACCACCGCTCTCGTACAACAATATGTTTCCAGCAGCATGATCCCAGATCTTTTCCCTGTACGTATCGCTGATTGGCAAGCGCAAGTAAATATCTGCCTGGCCTTTGGCCAAAACACAGTATTTCACTTGGGAGTCCAAGTTGATCGTTTGTTTAGCAACAGTCTTTTCGTCAAAGCCCAAAGCCGATTTGATTTTACTCTGAGTGGAATGAGAAGAGTGGCCTTTCTCAACTCCTTCTAAGACTTTCAATTCTGATGGAGAATTGGTTTGAGTCATGGTGAGTTTTTCTTGTTCCCGAACAGGAATACACTTATCGGTCTCGAAAAGGGGACTATAGAATGACCCCACACCCTTCACAGCCGAGAAAAGACCGCCTTTCACCCCGCTTTGCTCTTCGTTTGAAATAATGTTCTCTGAAAGATTGGGGCATCCAATGACACCCAATACTACTTTCCCGTCTTCTATCAACGCAAGACACACAGCAAATTGATCTCCTCTCAAGAATCCTTTCGTGCCATCGATAGGGTCCAATGCCCAGAATCTACCTCTACTGCCTCCTTCGTAGTTACCTAAGTCAATGCTATCAAAAATCTCAGGTAGACTAGTAAGAGTCCCGATAGTTTCATTTGCAAAGGGGGAAGATCGTTGAGCGTCTTCAATAATTTCGAGGATTTTCGAATTAAGTGATTTCGCTTCATCTGTCTGGTCGCGTAAACTGTCTGCATCCTCCTCGCCAACAATCGAGTCCAGAGGGAAATTTCTTTTAATCGCATGATTTATGATTGCTTGAGCAGCATAGTCCCCGATTGTGACAGGCGACTTGTCATCTTTGATTTGCGTCCCGGATTTCCGTGTTGCAGCAATTGAATCACTTAGCTTTTTCGTTAAAATAGAAGCTCTCTTTACTGCCAAAGTGGCCACTTGCAACTCTTTCTGGTAAGGGTGGGACATAGCACCAAATTTGGGAACTAGAACACTGGACCGAGAGAAAAACTTGAGAATGATTGCGCTGAACAAAATGATTGCAAACGCCGTGTAAAATCGCTGGAAAGGCTTCATGGCTTTATCGTCGTGCGAGCACGTGAGAAGCCCCGAGAGCTAGAAGCCGCGGGTGCTTATGAACCGGAGATTAGCCATGAACGAGAATGAAGTCGTTTGATGAACCGTGGAAGTTGGATCGAATCCGGTTTTTCATGAACTTCCCTTCTTATTTGACAGGAATACTGACTTGTTTTCCTTTGGAGGGAATACCAAGTATCTCGGTGAAAAAAATGGTGTGTTTCTCCGTGCACAGTGAACAATATGAATTCGCTAAATATTTAAAAAAAATTGCTGCATTTGCGGAAAAGCTCAAGGAACGACTTTTCATATTGAAGTTTTGTGGAAACTGTCCCTAAGTTTCTCAAAGAACTTGCAAAAAATATTCTGAAACAAAACTAGTTTTCTAAAGATTTTTATAGCTTTTGGTGGAAGTAGACTGGGCAAGCTCAGACTACGAACGCCTCCTCTCTAATCAGATGTATCGTTCAAAAAAAAAAAAAAAACTAATCGGTGAACTATTATGGGTAACAATTGGCAAACAATGTGCTGCACAGCCACTGACACAAACCATACAGACTGGCTCTAGAAGCCGCGGCCTCGTATTTGACACATACTTTAACGTTCTTCTTCTTTTTAATAGTTATTATTGTAATTTTTTCTTCTTCACCATCTCCGATACATGCCTGCCTTCGTGAAATGCAATATTAGGGATTAGACGCCTTGAGTCTTCAATGACGACGAATGTTAGACCCATTCTAGTAAAGTAAGTCGCCCGCGACCATTATGTCTCTGACCGCTACTCCAACCGAGACAAATCAGGTCACAAACCAAGAAAAAAAAAAAAAGAAAAATTAAAAAAGAAGTAAAAATTAACCTAAGTTTTTTTCAGAAAATAACTTCACAAGCATTGTATAAGAAGGAACAAAAATTGAAAAGTTCTACATTTGATTGCTGTGGCTGTCATACAGCGAAGGATTTCCCGATTCGCACCACTCGGTTACGCCAAAGTATGCATGCCATCGCCGTTCTCAACTCTTGGCAGAGATTCTCCTGCCGAAAGCCAAAAATGCCACTTGACTCCACTGCGTAGGTCTCTTTCACTTTGCCGAGCATCAAAAGGCGGTGCCCGCAATTTTTTTTTTTCTTTTTTTTTACCTTTTCACTTTTTGCACCTCTTGGTCCAGTATTATCCTGAACGTAGCTCTTTGAATTTGCCTCGACCCACCCCACTCATGAGGGCACCTCTGCCAGTTGCCTCTATGCATGCCGTCCGATTGCCTTCTCTGAGGAAAGAAACATCAACTTCTTTTCCCATGCACTCGGGTATCTTCTTTATAGGCGTGCTATCGCTAATATGCTGGACCATACAGCTACTACCGGTGATCTCGGTGCCACTTACGGGGAAAGGAACAAATTATTGTTTGAACTTGTCTCACTATAACAATGTGTCTTTCGGTGTGTTTGGTGTGTGCGACACTGTGCGTGGTACCTGTTCGTCGCCCAAAATCGGCTACACTGACGATGGATCGATCATATATCCAGCCGATCTTCTGGATTTGCTGGATCTGACTTCATTGACTGAAGTCCAGCTTCCGTCGAATGTGACCAACTTGGTATCGAAACTTTTGGTGTTGCATGTTGTCGCCTTCGGCTTCACTTGTTTGCTTCTTCTACAGTCCACATCTCTACTCATCGCCGATGTTGTTAATGAAAAGCACCAACCCAAAGCACAGCTCATGAGGATCTGGCGCAAACTACGATCTTTAGCGATTGGGAATGATAAAAATACCCCCATGAATCCTTCTGTATACCCCACCAAATTAAAATCCAGACGACGGAGCTACAAGCAGCTCACTTTCATGTTTCTGTTCGCTGTGCTTTCATTTATCCTGAGCTTGCTTGCATTCCTCGCCGACTTTGTTTTATTTGTGCCTGCACTAGGACCTTTGGGCTGGATCCAAGTGTTACCTGTGCTGATCATGGCCGTAATAGCCTCATTGAGTTGCTTTCTAAAAAGATCGATACAGTCTCGCAGACATCTCGATCAATTAGAAGGAGGACCGGGCAATGTTCGGGCAAAAAGTGCCTTGCTAGTTGAGTGGGACGAGGATTCTCAGTCGGAGAGCGGTATTTTCATTTACTCAAATGGGTTTTCGACTAACTCGAATCAACAAAAAGATGAGGAGCAAGGGGTACTGTCCCCAATTAGCAGTGTAATCTCAGTGCCTCGTGACTCCCTGAATGTGGAGTTGACATCTTTCACGAGAGTGCCAAACACCGCGAATGATCGATGAACTGGTTATTTCCATGCTCGTGCCTTCAATCAAAGGCCACTTACTTCACTTCTTCTCTTGAAACTGTGTCCATAAGTGCAGTTTTGTTTAATTTTAATATACATGCTCTATAATTATAATTTTTCTTTGTATCTCTTCAAATAATGAGTCTGGGCACTATTGTAGCTTTACGAGATCGCCGACTGAGCAAATTGTTCTTTCAAGCTGAGAAAGCTGAACATTTCTCATGATCTTAGGCTCATTACTTGCTTCGGCTATTTGTTTAAACTTTTGGATCGTGTGTTCACGGCATTCATGTAAAATTCTGGGGTTGTTAGATTGTGCTAGATGAACAAGATGTGCGAGATCATGTTTATTTTCAACCACCTTGTTGAGAAGGAAGTTAAAGATTTCAGCACTGAGTTCATGATGAAAAAAGACAGGCTTCAAATCGGCAAGATCAAGGAGGATCTCTGATTTTTGAAGGTTGTTCTTCAGAGAATATACGTTATATCTCTTTATGAATTCATTCCATGTTGATTTCGAGGGAGCAAGTTTGTGTTGCGAAACCAAAGAAGCTAGACATTTCTGAGCGGTAGTAATGTTTCCACACGAAGACGAAATTACCGAAAGTTTCTCCAAAGCTGAGGTATTAAGTGCTTTCAAAAAGTAGGGGTTTTCCTCCATGATATGATTTCTTAACAACATATCGAATAGTTGAACACTTTCCTTTGTATGGTTCTCCTGTGACCCATTCTTTTGAAATAGGTCGTTTATGAGATGACTCATAAATACGTTGATTGAATTGGGGTTGAGATTCCTCAGGTTTTCAATCAAAAGCTCTATGATCAATCTGTAATGAGACTGGTTGGTTTGATGGGTCAACATGAATTGGACAATACTCTCCAAAGAAAAACCCCGGTCAACCAAGCTGTATGCGAAAGTCTTCACGTTATTCAGAGATGCGAAAACGTCATCGGAGAAGTATGGCGATAATTCTGGATGCTGAGTATGGTACACGAATTCATCGCCCGAAGATATCTCCTTCAAGTCGAAAATTTGAGACTTGAAAGAGTCAAGCCAAGATATTGCTATATTTGCAAACACCAATTTCGACTCACTCACGGAGCTCTTCGAGACAATTTTGAACAGAGAGTCGCCCGTTAAAGGACATTCCCTGGCCAAGGAAGTCACCAAATAATCCTCCAACTTGGGCTTCCAAAGCAAATCACAAACATCATCTGGTCGAACAATATTCTTGTAGATGCTAGAAATGTGTTCCGACGGCGGTTTGGAAGGAACAGCCGCTTCGTAGCTTTTTAGTTTCTCTTCGTGTGATTCATGCTCAAGATATGACGCTGTCGGAAAAAACGACACATTTGGACTAAATTCTCCGTATTTGTAGCCAGAACAATTCAAGCAGCGAATAAAATCTTTAGGAAGTCTATTCGAAAGCCGGCTACGCCCCAACATATAGTGTGAAGAGATTTGACTTGACTGAAAAGTCTTAAACACCTTCGCGCACTTTTATGCAACAGAGTCCACACTCCAGTAAGACTGAGTAGCGAATTCACTCTGCAATGAAATGTTCTATACCATCAGGGTCATGTAGTTTCATATCCAGGCCATATGTAAATGTGCCTAGTTGCATATAGTACTTTCTTAAGATTATGAGTACAAATGAGTTTATTAGAAATTTGAAGATTACCGAAACTTATTGAAGAGAAGAAAAAAAAAAAAATAGAAAATAGAAAAGCAGCGGTGCCAATGCTTGCAGCACGCCGCACTGGGTGCAAATTATTCCCGTCGCATGGTTGTTTCAAACTTCTTACATTCAGTGCTTCATGTCAGCACAAAATTTCAAAAAAATCTCTTCCAAAATTTCCTTTCAAATTTACCTTCATCATTCGTTATGATTCTTCGAACATGGCTAACAATTTCTCAGCTTACTTGGTTTGTCGTGGGTAGCGAGCTTTCGCTTCTAACAGCTGAGATTGAATCGGGATTTCACGAGCTACACACTTCAAATTCATTTCTATGCTCCCATGACGCATTGCTGGAGTTCATTGACGAGTGTCAGCAAAAAGGAGCAGATAACATAAGTCCCCGTCTTCGGCTCCAGGTGGCAGTGAAACTTTCGATTTGTGAATTCCGGGAAGCTAATGTTGACTTTCCAGTGGAATGCCACAATATGGAGAGCGACCAAGATTTCCAATTGTGTGTACAAAGTTTCAGGAGAAGTGCTCAATTATGGACAACTTATTCCGGCCACTATAGAAAACTCCGAACCGTCTGTCACGAAGAGGCCATGCCATTTATAAGGCAAAACCTTCTTGACCTATTTTTCAATGTTACGCGAGTGTACACCAACTTCCATCTGTCAGCAGTAAGAACATCAGAGAAGGCGGAGAAACAGCAGGAAGAGCTCATTAAAAAGTTTCAAGCCATTTTGGATCTTATGAATAGAACCTACGACTTTCATCAAGCCCAAAAATCAAAAGAGGAAATGCGGTACGAACAGTTCGAGCAGTCCATTGTCAAGCGAGCAGAGAGTGTCGACTCGGCTTGGAAAGATGCAACCCGCGCAATGTCAACCAAAACTAATTACTTGGATGAGAAGTTAGACAGTGCTTTAAGCAAGCTTCAGGACTTTTTTGACCTTATCAATTTTCAGACATCTAGCTTCCTGGCGGCAAACGAACATTTAGCTGCGGCGCATCTTCATGCTGTGCAAAGCATTTCCAATGACTTAAGAATACTACACGAAGACTCCAGGAACGGACATCTTGTGTTAAACGACCTTCTTCAGGGTAACTTACATCAGGTTTCTCAAATCAATCTCATGCTTTATGACACACAAGCTCAACTCAACGGAATGTTTCACAGTCTCGAATCCGAATCGCGAGCTATAGTCGCAAATATAACGCGTGAAATTCAGGATGAGGCTATGTCAGTCTTCGTAGTTTTCCGATCAACTTTTGAGGATGCATTCTCACAATTGCGCGTATTAACTCAAAGGGTTGGGCATACGGCTTGCAACATGGAATCACTCTCAGTTAATTTCGAGTCGAACTTGGTAGCATTGCAGGAGCGTGTTCTTGATTTGAAAAAATTTGGTTTTGAAACAATCTTTCTGCCCCTTCTAGCGCGAGTGAAAATGATGAGTCTAGTCTTCCTTACAATCTTAGTCGTATTACTTTATTGGAAAGTCATGCTGGAGCAAGGAAGCTTTTTACTTTCAGTTGTCCTTGGTGCTACAGCTACTTATGCGGTGCAATATTTTGTTTTAGAATCTTAGAGATTTGGCCAGGGCAACCAAACACCAAATTTGGAGAAGTGGCTGCAAAAAAATGAGACCTGATTCTGAATTGTACAGTCGCATGCGCAAGTATCGTGTAAGAGGTTAACGCAGCGTCACTCCTTTGCAGACAACTCTTGCTACTATTTTGCTTAGCTACATACAATGCTCTGGCGCTTCCTCCTACTTCAGTTCGGGGCCATATTCCTCAATCATTATTCACGAGCTGATAGGGCAAATAGCTATCCACAAATTGCAATCAAACCAGATAATCTGATTTTGCCTCAAACTGGAACGCTGCGCCCCGAAGTTGCAACCCCGCAGCTAGTTCAAATTGAATTATACAACCGTCTCGCTACTCATGCTCGCCTAATTGATATCTCTTACTGTATAGATAAGTATCACCACATCACTGAACCTTTCCAATGTGATCTTTGTAGCCCCTTTTCCGCGAATATGACCTTAGTGTGCCAATGGTATATCAACAATTCTGTGTGTGGGTACATCTCTAAGACATTTTCAAACATATTCAATTACAAAACACTTAACCATTGTGATGATACAAAAACTATAATTGTTTCTCTTCGTGGGACACGCTCGTTACACGATACTATTGCCGACTTTAAGGTGGAAATGGTGGACTACGAAAATTTGGGACAGAACGTACCACTATGTGGACCGAATTGCCGGGTGCACAATGGCTTCTGGGACTACTATACAAACACTCTAGCAGAGATAGAAAGCCAGCTCAAGGCAGAAATCGACTTTTCTTATCCAAACTACCAGCTAACCTTCCTCGGGCATTCTTTGGGAGGGTCTGTCGCGTTGCTCCTAGCAATTCATTTTCTTGATATCGGGTATTCTAACTTGACTTTGGTTACCATGGGTCAGCCCCTTGTGGGAAACAAGGAATTCACTACATGGGCAGACGGTATTCTAGCCAGCTCAGAGTCAGTTAGCCATCACACATACAATCGCAAATTTTTCAGGGTGATCCATAAGGGTGATATTGTCAGTACAGTGCCTCGCAGAGGAGACATCTTTGAGCGCTATCACTCATTCGATAATCAATTGTACATAAATGCATCAGCAGCAACGGAGGTGCCTGAACCTAGTGAAGTGGTAGATTGTTTTACTGGAGACAATCCAAATTGCATTGCAGGAGATTTTGCCCTACCACTAACACCACTGGAAGATTTCTACAGCAATCACAATACTTACTTTCGCCGAATGGGATTGTGTGGGTTCCACATCTAACTTGATGTTATACGTTGTGAGATTATCATGGACGCGCAGAACTCAAGTGCTCTAACCAGATAAGCCTTGGTCTTCAGTGACGACAAATACACGGAAAGTGCGAGAATTTTTTTTTTTTTTAAAAAAAAGGCGAAGGGAAGGATTTAAGGAGGACTAAAAGATTTACAGGGATGTCTATATTAAAGATAAAGCCAGATATATGTAACACTATATGTGTAAGTTTACACCATGGCGTAACCCTTTAGGAGCACAGCCGTTTCACCGAGCGTGCGTCTCTTGTACTGATAAATAGATCCAGCCTCGCACGAAAATTGAGAGCTAGCCACAACTCGGTCTGATATCCAGAATGCCACGGCCACCCACAAATTCCTTGATCTTAACGCATCTAGACAAATCGTTAGAAAAGGATCCCCATGAGCTTGTACAGCTCCTCTCCAGTCGGAACTACAACGCCGAACTCGTTGCGTTGCCCAGATTCGGGAGAATTATCGTCATTTGTATGTCGTCAGTAGTTGCGACATCCGTTAGGGATTTCCTTCAAGAAACACTAGGTTCACGGGCAAGGGTTTCTTTTAGCATGCGTGATAATTTTCTGAAGCTCCTAGACGATAATCTGTGGGTTTTGGAGGCTACTGATGTAAATTTCTTAGAGTTGCCTCTGGAGGACGGCAGCAGGAGGTTTCTTATTCTGCCACCACTCTCACCACAGGCTGAATGGAATGATTTTGATAAGGTGGAGGAAGGCCCCAACAAAAAGGCCGTATACTCGCCCGATGAGCTCTCTCATCTCCTATGGGATCGATTGGGTGGATTCGATAGTTCACACGTTAGAAAGTACCAAGAAGAAGAGACCTCGGAAGACGAGGCCAACGAAAGAAATGAACTAACGAAGACTTCCAATGATGAGGGTATTGTTTTTGACCTCAAACAAAAGCCAGAGGTTTTGTTTGAAAACATCGACAACGATTCCCCAGCTATAGTCATTGACAGGGTGAGCAATCAGGAAAGATCAAAACCCGGCACATTACCAAAAACGGCGATACCCCCGCCACTATGACGCGCGACTTCGGAACTTGGGGTCGCTTGGAGAAATTAACAATTGTTATTACCCTTTGTTGATTTCTGCAGTTTTAAAAACACTAAGACACTTCGATACTGGAGTGAATTTAATATCATAAAAAAATCAACATTCTGAAAATCTATCAATGGAATTTTGATTTAGAACGAATCTTGGTCCAAAATTTCCACGCACCAGTATGGGCCCACTGCCTGCACTCCGGATTGGTTTTTTCTCCAGCGATGAGCACTAGATGCCGATCTTGAATCTTCAAACATATTCTTGTCAAAGCCCAACAATCAAAAAATGGCCAAAACAAGAAAAACTGCTGCAGCAGAAAAAAAGCAAAAACCCGCCAAAGCTGTACCAGCTCAAGAAGAGGATGTCAAAAGCTCTAGCGAAATCAACATAGACTATGTCTCAAAAAGTCAAGCTAAAAAAGCCATCGATGAATTGAAGAAATTCATCGTGCGTTCCAAAGAAAGAGCGCTCAAAGAGTCGGGAAAGTCAGATTTGTTTGCTGATGCTGACGAAGCGGAGGAAGACCCCGAGGCCAACTTATTGGTTAATGTCCAGTTGAAGAAATTTTATACCAACAAAGCTGAATTCAAGCCAAAGCTCATTACATTGACGAAACCATATAAGAACGCAGATGGGAAGGCCAAGACGTGTTTGTTTCTTAGAGATCATTTCATCACCAGTGAGGAGCAACTTGAAAAAATTGAACATGCTCAAATTCCGACTTTGGAAAAGATTCTTACCTTGACCCAATTGAAAACAATTTACAAAACCTTTGAAAAGCGCCGCGAGCTTTTCAGTGAGTACGATCTATTTGTTGTTGATGACGCTCTTTTGTCTTCCATGCCTGTTACTTTAGGACTGATTTTCTACGAAAAAACTATGAAATTTCCGCTTCCGATCAGAGTCGCATCTACTAAAAGCCCCAAAGTTTTGTCTCACGAAACGCTCAGGAATCAAATCACAAAGGCGTTGTCTTCCACTCAATTCCTTCCACCTGTAGGTGCCGAGATTTCGATGATCATCGGGAATCTCGGACCGAACTTCTCGGAGGATGAGTTGGTCTCTAATCTTGAACAGGTTTTAAAACATTTCAAGAAAGAGTCTTTGGTGACAGTCGGGTTACAAGCTGCTAAATCGCCTGTTTTACCTCTCTATTACACTGAAAGGATATACGACGATGAAGATGTTGCTGAGAATATTCCTGAGCAGGAAGACGAAGATGAAGAACCCGAGGATGTTTACAGCAAGGCCTTATTGGAGTTGGCGGATGAACATATCGTGGAGAAGGTTTTGGGCAAGAACCTCAAAGCTCACAAGAAGAAAAATACCAAGTCAAAGACAACGAAATCGGAGGGCAAGGTCACTAAGCCATGAGGCACGGCAAATTGTTGAATAGGCAGTAGAACCGGGTAAATAGAAAAGTCAGACAATTGCTCTTAACATTTTCTCTGAAATTTGGTTTCATCTCAAAACCCGCCCTTAGTCATTTTCGCAATGCTTCAATGCTCGCACTCCACTTTTCGGACATACTGCGAGACGCTAGTCCAATCAAATTCCCTACGATAGAACACTGAATTAATGGGGCTACATGTGGATTTTGAGCCTCATTTATAATGAAAGTAGTATGTAAGAAAGCAATTGATGAATATTGTTATTTGGATCACAAGGCAAATCAATTGAAAGATTACTAACAAACAGCCTTACATCGAGCGTTACGACTAAACTCGTCAACAAGAGTAGGGAGAAGTCATGAGTATAAAAATGACCCAACCTGTATTTATATCCCTGATCTCAAAGTCCCCAAAACATACATCACTATAGATGTGGGCAGACACGAAGAGGCACCCGAGGTACACACCAAGTTAACAGTCCAGTTTCAATCGATTTGCACCACCGATATTCATGGGAAGGTTTACAAGCTTTCCACAAAAGATGCAGAGCCATTCACAGAGGACTTCACAAGGAATGAGGATTTCACTTTGAAAGTTAACGCTAACAAATCTGACCGCATTAGGCTCCGCTTGAGATGGATACTGGTTGTGGCTCTACCTTTTCTGAAAAAAATTCAGTTCGATGGCCACGTTCAGCAAAGTCCTTTGCCAGAATCTTTGTCCGGGTTGATTGCTTCAGGGATTGATATAAAGTCGACTGCCGACCCACTTAAAGCCACACATTTCATCACGCTTAGTGATACCCCAGACTATAATTATCAGATTGCTGTTCTGCGTGCGATACCTATAATGTCAAGCGACTGGCTAAATTATTTGGCTTCTTCATTGGATGATGTTGATAGTTGGCTCTTCACAACTCGTCCGGATTTCTATTTCCATGATACTTGCGGTAATGACATTCTCCCAAACCCACTGAGAACGAGCTTACTTCATGGAAGAACAGCGCTACTTTTGACAGATGACGTCACATCGAAGCAAACGATCAGACTTAAAAATTGGCTAAATTGTCTTGCCCCTGACAAAGTGGTGACCAAAATCTCGAACGTCAGCGAAGGTGAAAGTACAGATCCTGGGCTATCTCCGGAAAGTACGCTTGTGTTTCTGACACTGCCGGTCGGGTCTAGCCACTTATCTCAGAGTTCAAGCTCAATCAATTCATCCCAGGATTTATGGGATGCAATTGTTGCTGTAGATGTCACAAAACTTCGGAAGCCCTCAGTAAAATTCTTCGCTAGTTTTTTACAAGATGACCGCTCACTCGAAACCTCACAACAGTCCGCCCCTGTCAGTCAAAGGCGTAAAAGAAGAAAATTGGAAAGAGTAGAAGAGACAGATTTCTTTCTGTTTTCACCAATCCTGTCATCAGCACCCCAAGAAGACGTACGTTCTACTCATTTTGCAGTTGATGGGCCACAATCTCAAAAGCGCGTGGAACTCAATAATGATGCAAACGACATCCCGCAAGAGAAACCAAGTGAAAACAGCAAGGTTAGTAAAGTGCTGTCCGCTAAGAAGACCGAAAAAGATGATAGCCGGACTTCGATTGGATATTCAACTCCGGGCGCCTCCGATGACACGAATTTGATAAACGCTCGCAGTGACCTGAGAACGGCCCGTCGCAGTCCTGAACACACTACAGATATTCAAGTTGCAAACGCAAGCTTTCAAGAAGGTGTTCCAAAGATATCCAATCCTCGGGAGAAAGTCAGGATTGTACCAGAAGTATCATTGGTTGATGCGGTTATATCTACAAAGAAGCAAGCTGATGATTCCATAAAAGAAGAACTAAAGTTTGAAGGCAGAGACGGTGACAATTTAGGTCAGCCGTTGGCAGTTGAGGAAATTGAGCTCAAAAGAACTCCAAGAGCCACACTTCCATCAGAAGGCACGAGGTACAATGGACGAAAAAACTTCAAGGCTTTCAAGAAAAACGGTCCTCGACGGAACTACATCACGCGAACTTTCATTGAGCTAGTTGATAATGGAAACGCCGTGCATTTTAAAGATCTGACTTCCTCGCCGAGTGCGGATGAGGTTGGAAAGAGCATAAGGAAGGACTTTGAGGATGAGATGGAAGATGTTCGAGGCTTCCAGCCGGAAATCTCTCAATTATTTGTTGGTGATGCGTCAGATAGTAATGACGAGCCTGATGATGGTGGCTTTCAGTTCCTGTCAGCACGAATGGACCGGGATCGATTGTCGGGTAGCAATTCGGCACTGGGGGCAAAAGGTAATGGGACAACAGTTGATCCCTTGCTGGAAGATGACAACGATGATGAGGATGTACGGTTTGCTTTTTCCAGAAAATCCTGAATTATGATCAAAGCATGAAACAAGTTTACTTTAGTTTACACTTTATTTTCTATCAAGAGTTTTGAATACACACAACTAATTTAAAACGAATGGCGTCTAGCAGTGCAGCTGTGTCACCACTAGTTTTTCTTTCTCCTCTTGTTTCGTACAGGCTTCTCATCTTGAATCTCTTCAATCGCACGCTTCCCAACATCCAGTAATAAGTCAGGTGTGTTCAGCGGCGAGGTTTCTTGATAAGATGTTGGTATGGAATTATTGTCCAAAAATTCGTCAACATCAAAATCATCAATGCCATTAGAACTCTCGTGTTGATCACCCAGGGTATGTTGCCTTTGATGTATTTGTTCCTGCTGTTGTTGTTGCTTGCTCGCCAAAGCTTGGATCCAGTCCTGAACTTGCAGCAACGCTTTCCCTTGCTTCACTATGTTTTCTTCAAGGCCCAGAAGCTCTTCTTCATGGTCTCGCAGTTTTCGGTCGATGTCGGAATTATCAAACTCGCCTGTTCTGGAATTGAAGTATGAATTACTCAATTCCGGGAAAAACTGGCTAGGAGATGAGGTGCCGGTAGATTCTGGGTTCATGATTTGCTGATAAATTCTGTTTGCGTTGGTAGAAACGCCAGGGCTATTCTGAAATTCCGGAGTATTCCTTTTGATTTCCTCGACCGAGTCAATACCATTCGAAACCATCGAAGGAGAGTTCTCAGACAGCAAACCGGACTTGCGGTACTCTTGATCCATTAGCATTAACCGCGGCTTCGCAACCGGAGCCGACGGTTGTATTCCTGAGGCGTAGCTCAGATTTGAGGCATTATTGCCATACGTGGACACCCGATGGTCATCGAAACCGTGATCACCAACCTCAAATATCTTCCCCTCAGAGTTACCATATATAGCGGCCAAAAACTTCATGATCTTCTCCAAAGTCTGTGCTTGTTTTTGATTTCGATCACGTGCCCCAAAACTTTCTGTCCACAAAACCTGGTTATCTTTCCTCATCCGCCTCATGTCCTCGATGATGGCCAATTGGTTCATTTTTATCAGGTCTAACTCGCTCATGACATATTGCAAATTGAGCAGGTTGACGTCCATCAAATCTTCAGAACTACCTGTTTTGTTCCGCACAATATTATCGAGAAGGTCTTCTCTGCCTCGCTTAAAAAAAGGGTTCTTGAATTTTAGCACCTCATCCTGACTCTTGTCGTCTCTCATAGACCCGCTGTTGATATCCTGGATCTTATGCCAGCCATACATATTAAGCTGGCGCACGAAAGAAGCAAAGTTATTGTGCTTGAAGTACTTTGGAAGGATGTTTTTCATGAAATCTTCACGGTGGACAACCTGGAAAGTCTCTCCATCCTCGTCCCATCGTATGAAGTCGTGGTTCTTTGGATCATTGACCATAGTCCATATTTTCATAACGAAGGCGGGTCGAGCTTTTGGTGTCTGGGAATCTTTCTTTCTTTTATTCGTCAAGAGAAGTTGCTGTGGCCGGTAAGGTATGCTTGAACTCCCATGTACAAGGGTAGGTCTATGATTCTGTAGATGCACATTTGCAGGTATCACGGGCTCTGATAGCGGTGCAAGAGGCGGAAGTTCATGGTGAAGTTTCGTCAATGCACCTGAGTATGATGTCTGAGAATTATCTTTGTCAAGCCCAATTGTGTTCAGGTCAGTGTTGTTGGGAAAATCCGAGAAGTGGCCAGGTGAAGGAGGTTCCAGACTAGCAGGGTCCCCATGTGACGTATTTAGCTGATCTTCCCGTAGCTGTTTTTCTAGCTCTGAATTGAAAGAGTCAAAGAGTTGGCCAGAATCTCCCGTGGGTGTGGGCAAGTCTAATGATTGCATGAAGCTGGGGGTGTCTAACTGGTCAGAGTGAGCAAACTCGCTGGCATCTCTCAGAATCTCTTGAATTTCATTGTCATCGTCATTTTCCTGTTTCAAGTAAGACATGACGCAAACTGAAGATATATGATTCGATTATACTAGGAATTCTTGATAATGTTGCGATACTATGGATATTATCAGGAAAGTTATTTCTGATGATAGTGGAGCCATTTAACTGGGCCTAGTTAGAAAACTCAGTGATGTGCATGCTACCCTGCAGTTCACCAAGAAGAACGAGCGTGGACCGTGCCGAAAAGAGAGTGCGGTCGTGCAGCAAGCGGAGGGAGGGAAGTAATATTTCACTAAGCCTTTTTTCCGCAGCATGTCAAGTTTCTTATTCCAATAAACCTCAGTAGAATATCATCAAACATTCCGCATCCCTCTTTCTGCTCTATAGATTTTGAGCCTTCTCCGTTCCCATCCATAGCTTACACCGAGCTTGAAGTGCGGGGCTTTCAGCTTGTGTAACTTTGACGGATTACATACTTAAGGCTCATACTTGATGTCTCACATTCACTGTAAGCCATCAGTTTAAATCTCCTATTAGTCTATATACCCGCTTTACTATAAGATTTCATGACCACGTTTGACAGCGAAAGATTAAATACGTATTTTCTACTCAGGAATGGCTAAAAGTATGTCGTCTCATGAAGTCCGTTTGCATCACCATCCAGTTCTATGCAACTCAACCGTATGGAAACGGATGAAGGATATTTGGTTGCGACCCGAAGAAGTCATCAAGTTTGTAGCCATCGATTATTCCGTGTTTTTCACAATTCGTACAAAAGCATTCGTTATCCGGACACGCACATGGGCTTGAGTCTTGTTGGGGATCTTGAAGCTGGTTTACTGCTCGCTGCAGCACTGATTGTAGCTCCATTTGTAGTTCGGACAAAAATGCTGGGGGCTGAGCATCGTAGCCTGGATAATGTGCAAGGTAGGTCGGATATTGTCCAAAATCTCTTGGAAGTTCTCGAGCAAATCTATTTGTAGAGATGCCCTGCTCGTCTGATTTTGTCGGTAGATTTGATACATACTGCTGATCATTATTGAAAGACAGATAAGCGGCCCCGCTTGAGTTTGCGCCGTTGTTATGCACAACACACGAAGGACATCGACAGTCAGAGGAGCATCCACAAGTGCCAGGAATGGAACATGATGGTACGCTGATGACCTGGAAAAGGCCCGATTCGTTCATTGAAATGCCATGCATGTTACCGTCAGCTCGCGACGAGACCTGCTCTATTGCGGTATTTGGAGCCATGCAGCCTTGGGGCATGAGTTTTTTCTCGGTTGCATCCAAAGAATAAAGCGAAAGCGGAAGATCAATTTGTTGGAGATTTATCGGCATCTTCGATGATATCCTTGCCTCTGGGAGCTCTGTTTTAATTGTTTTTGATTTGTCTGCGTCACGTTGATCTCGACTTTCTTCCTCAGATAATGCGTGGCCGCTCTTCTTTTCGGATCTTCGAGGACGAGAAGTGGCCTTTAAAAATTCACTACTTCGAGAGGGTGGCTCCATTTCCAGCATTTCACTCTGAGACAACACCGACCCGCTGGAGGGGATCTGCGTTAGATCTAATTTATTTGTCCCCGAATGGGTCATTTTCTTGTTGATGTACGATCTGAGAATTTTCAGACGCAGAACTTTCTTCTTGTTGCAACCACAGCTTTTGCGCACCTTGGAAGAGCCAGACGGACAGCACACGCTTGAGTTTACAAAAGTTTCCGGGGTTATTAGCGGGGTGCATTGCGTTCCTGCCCGATTTTCTCTGTACGGACCCAACATCTGTCCATTGGTTATGTCCATCACGTGCTTTTCGGTCGTTTTCAAAATTACCACCGGGGTATTTTTGCAGTCGTTTCCTTGAATTGATGGGCTCTCATCCTCGACCTTTTCCGCGTACACAGCTACCCGGTAATTTCGATTACCATAAGGGAAAACATGATTTGGTCGACCTTTTGAGCGTACCTGGAGTAAGGGTCTCATGGTGTGTCGACACAGAGTAGACCTATGGCCTCGAATGCATTCCAGACACGCAAACTTAATGTTTTCTATGAGAATCATGGGTGCAAGTTTTCGGCTCTTTCCGGAAGCAGGGCATGTAGTATCATTAAAAACTATTTTGGAGCGACTGCAAGTTTCCCCATAGAATGAGCAAATTAAATACGCTGCCGCATCGAGACGCACGGTGCACGGATGCCTATAGCAGATGCGGTAATAGGCTGTTTCGAGATGCGATCTGAAATCGGCGTAAAGTTGCAACATGAGACGCGGCGTAGAAGGCCCGGTCATTTTATTAAAAAAAAATTCGGGTCCGGGGAACGCTCAAAGCCAGCGAATTTATTCTTGGCTCTTGCGGGTAAAATGAATTTTTGTTAAACACTGATCAAGAACTTACCTTTCGTCTCCTCTAATTCTCCCAGCTATACGCGTCCCCAATTACAGATTAGGAAAGTCAAAGGTGATCTTTTCACAAAGTTTTCTTCCATCTGGAGTTATCAGTACACATCTTTCAGTTAATTATAAAGCCCCTGATTGCTGGCGACTAATTTGGCCGGTGGCCCTACCCCAGCCCGCATTGTTTCCAGCTGGTTTTTCTTGATTAGTTATGTCAACCCCACCTCACCATACAATTACCTGACAAAATCAGGTCATATTGCCAAGAAGTTGGCCGTGAGAGTGTCACGAGTTGCCTATTATGGAAACTATTAAGTCCGAAGGAAAGTCACTATATTCTTTCTTGCCGGGTCCAATCCCACAATCCAACACCAACAAATGCTGGTGGGATTTGCAGCCGCCGCGCCTGCAAGAAGCAGCTGGTCCAAGTTTGGGAGTCCGCTCAAGACAGTGGGCGAAAGCCAGAGAGCGTCACCGGTCCTCCATCATTTTCAGGTGCACGGGTGTGAGATTTCCTCGACCAGAGGAAAAAAAAAAACGTTTCGCGTTATCTGTCCCAAGGCTTCACATGCTCAAGGCCCTAACTCGAAAGCACATAATGTCGTCGAATTCCTGGTCCGCCACCAAAGTCAGATCTACTTTCTTGGATTATTTCAAGGAAAGGTCTCACACGTATGTGCCATCATCGTCAGTGGTGCCTCACAATGACCCAACGTTATTATTCGCGAATGCTGGTATGAATCAGTATAAGCCTATCTTCTTGGGAACGGTTGACCCTAGCTCTGATTTTGCATCTTTAAAGTCAGCTGCCAACTCACAGAAATGTATTAGAGCTGGAGGTAAGCACAATGACTTGGATGATGTTGGCAAGGACTCCTACCACCACACTTTCTTCGAGATGTTAGGAAACTGGTCCTTTGGTGACTACTTCAAAAAAGAAGCTATACTGTACTCGTGGGAATTATTGACCAAGGTCTATGGCTTGGACGCAGATAGAATGTACGTGACTTATTTCGAAGGAGATGAGAAAAACGGATTGCAGCCAGATTTGGAAGCCAAGCAGTTCTGGCTCGATGTGGGTGTTCCTGAGGATCACATCTTACCTGGGAATGCCGAAGACAACTTCTGGGAGATGGGTGATCAAGGTCCTTGTGGACCATGCTCTGAAATTCACTACGACAGAATTGGTGGAAGAAATGCCGCTAGCTTGGTGAATCAAGATGACCCTAATGTGTTAGAAATCTGGAATATTGTGTTCATTCAGTACAACAGGGAACCAGACTCGTCTTTGAAGCCGTTGCCAAGCAAGCACATTGACACTGGTATGGGTTTCGAGAGATTGGTATCTATATTGCAAGACAAATCCTCGAACTACGATACTGATGTATTCACGCCCATTTTCGAGAAGATTAGAGACATAACTGGTGTGAGACCATATGCTGGGAAGTTTGGTGACGATGATCTCGATGGAATTGATACCGCTTACAGAGTAATTGCCGATCACGTGCGGACCTTGACCTTTGCCATTTCCGACGGAGGTGTTCCCAACAATGAAGGAAGAGGTTACGTCTTAAGAAGAATCTTAAGAAGAGGCGCCCGTTATGTGCGTAAGTATATGAACTATCCTATTGGTGCATTTTTTCAGCAATTAGTTGATGTTGTGATTGAGCAAAACTCCGCCATCTTCCCTGAAATCGCAAAAAACTCTATCGAACTCAAGGAAATCTTGGTTGAGGAGGAGGTATCTTTTGCGAAAACTTTGGAAAGAGGCGAAAAGTTGTTTGAAAAATATGCTATCATATGCTCCAAGACCCCAGAACAAACCTTACCAGGTAATATAGTCTGGAGATTGTATGACACATATGGATTTCCTGTTGATTTGACGAGATTGATGGCAGAGGAGGCGGGCTTAAAGATTGACGAGGAGGGATTTGAGCAAGCAAAGGAGGCTTCTAGAGAAGCTTCGAAGGGCTTGAATTCCAAATCCGGCTCCAATTTGATCAAGTTGGACGTTCATGCTTTGTCCGAGTTGGACAACAACGAAGCCATACCAAAGACCGATGATTCGTTTAAATATGGATTGGACAACACAAAGTCTAGAATTGTTGCATTGTTCGATGGTTCTAATTTTGTCAACAGCATTTCTGAGTGCAATCAACAATTTGGTGTTCTTTTGGACAAGACACCTTTCTATGCCGAACAGGGTGGTCAGGAATACGACACTGGATCCTTAGTCATTGATGGCATGGCTGAGTTCAATGTCCACAATGTTCAAGTGTATGCTGGGTATGTTCTCCACACTGGTCTCTTAGCTGAGGGAACTTTGAATGTGAATGACGAAATCATCGCCACTTACGATGAGTTGAGAAGATGGCCCATCAGAAACAACCATACTGGTACTCATATTTTGAATTTGGCCTTGAGAGAAGTCTTGGGAGATGGAGTCGATCAAAAGGGCTCTTTGGTTGCTCCAGAGAAGTTGAGATTCGACTTCTCACACAAACAAGCTTTGAGTTCAAAGGAGCTCGAAGAGGTAGAGAAAATCTGCAATGACAACATTGCATCTAATAAGCAGGTATACTATAAAGATGTTTCTTTAGCTGCTGCCAAGGAGATCAATGGCTTGAGAGCCGTTTTTGGAGAGACGTATCCTGATCCTGTTAGAGTTGTGTCAATAGGTGTCGCAGTTGAAGATTTGTTGGCGAAGCCTAAGAACGAGGAATGGCATGATCTTTCGATTGAATTCTGTGGCGGTACGCATGTGGCTAAGACTGGCGAGATTAAAGATTTGGTGATCATTGAGGAATCGGGCATTGCAAAGGGTATCCGCAGAATTGTCGCCGTCACTGGCCAAGAGGCTCACGAGGTTCAAAGGATTGCAAAAGACTTCAACGAATCGTTGACCGCGGCTGACAAGCTTCCCTTTGGTGCAGAGAAGGAACAAAGAACCAAAGAATTGGGAGTGGAACTCAAGAGACTTTCTATATCTGTTTTAGAAAAGGGAAAGTTGAACGAGAAATTCACCAAGCTCGATAAGTCTATCAAAGATAATTTGAAGGCCAAACAAAAGGAAGAATCTAAGAAAACCCTTGACGCAGTTAAAGAATGGTTGAATGACGAGGAGAAGTCCAAGGCTCTATTTTTTGTTGCTCATGTCCCAATTAGTGCTAATGCCAAGGCAATCACTGAGGCCATCAATCTTGTGAAAAAGCAAGAAAAGGACAAGTGTCTTTACTTGATTACGGGAACAAAAGACAAGGTTGCTCATGGATGTTATGTTTCCGATGCCGCGCTCGCCAAGGGCCTTAATGCCAATGAGTTGGCAAGTGCAGTCAGCTCCCGTATTGGTGGAAAAGCAGGTGGAAAAGGAAATGTTGTTCAAGGAATGGGTGATAAGCCAGAAGGTATTCCAAAAGCTGTGGAGGACTTGACCAAGCTTTTTGCGGAAAAGTTGTAAGCATATATTAGTCCAATATTTATACACATGCATTTCAAATACGATCTCTCTCATCAAATTATCACATTAGCCCCGGGCTCATTTGTAGACATATTCTCTTCCTCCTTCACAGAAATTTCTGCAGCATTATCACCTACATTCCTGAGCACCTCATCGACGACAAGACGCAAGTCTGTTGGCGAGACAGAGCTATCTCCAATTATACTGATTGTGTTGATCTTCCAAGTGAAATGAGGATACGATCCTAGCTTGACTTTCCCTTCGCCATATTTGGCATTGCATTGATTCTGGAGGTTACTCAAGAAAGGTGCCAAGCTACTTTCGCCAGTTGTGGTTTTGACAAAGAAGCGAGTAAATTTTTCAGACACAACGCGATGTCTCAATGCGGAACCTAAACCAACCAAGAGCTTTTTGAAGAGCTGTGGAACACCGGGTAGTATGTACACCTGCTCGTCTATCCCAACAATAGGAACCCAAAGACTTTGGTCTGTGAAAAGCTTCAGTACGAAAATATTTTCTGAAGATTGTGGTAAGGTTGCCATTCTATAAAAAGCATTTAGTTGTGGTTCACTTAGCAGCAGTAAGTACGGACCGCGAAGGCTTTGCATTTTGTTGACAGTTTCTGAGTCTAATTGGCATTGTAAACCGAAGGCTTCAGACAATGCATCATACGTAATATCATCATGAGTTGATCCTATACCACCACTAGTGACAATAAAGTCGCATTTGCTTTCTCGCAATACCTGAAGTGATTTAATGATGTCGTCTTTGTCGTCCCCACAAACAATTGTCTTCCTCAAAGGCACCGAAAGATCATTGAAGCAAAACTTGGCAAATTCAAATGAGTTTGTATCCAAAATCTTTCCGTTCAACACTTCGTCTCCGATGATCAAACATCCAGCAGAGCGGATGGAACGGGCCATGGTGCTTAAACGAGAAATCATGGACCTCATTTCAATCGAACCCACGCGAATGGCTGCGGCGATAATTGGTGCCCGCGTTATGTACCGGGAAGATAAGTCGACTGATCTAAGGCCCATAAAAATGAATGAGAAGTAGATTTTAGTTTGCAAAAAAATA
Source organism: Metschnikowia lunata (assembly GCA_030583235.1). NCBI lineage: Eukaryota > Fungi > Ascomycota > Pichiomycetes > Serinales > Metschnikowiaceae > Metschnikowia > Metschnikowia lunata. The sequence continues at coordinate 40,042 of JAJMHP010000048.1, forward strand.
ATAAAGCCAAGTTCCAAGCCTTCTTGTGCTGGAAGACACTAAGAGAAAACTGTTCTTTCTCGACATCTGGCTTCACACTCCATGGACCGTCATGTGTGAGACTAATCTAAGCATCTGTTCTTTTCTTAATGCCACGCGGAGCCCGACGCCGGCCCCAAGTCTTGAGAAATCAGAATGCGCGTGTCAATACAAGAATCATTGAGGAAAGCAACTAAAATGAAGCAGCAATTCCAGACTAATGGGCCAACGCTGAGCTTTTCCAGATATGTCAATGGAATGAAAAGAGCTCAAAATCTCCACGTCAAAAAGAGAAAAAAAAAAAAAAATAGCCAGATTCTGAGTTAATCTTGGCACCCGAATGCAGCAGTTCTCAGAAAGCAACTCCCGCACACGCACGGTTTAACGGCGCAAAAGTTCCCACATTATCGGCATCTGTCAAGCTCGAGAGGTGTACAGCAGCTTCTAAGATAACTTCGGCCAATTTGAGAGTAACTAAACGCGCAAGTAAGCGAGAAGTAGTTCCCCGTTCAACACCAAAGAAGAAGAAAAAGAAAGGGAAGAAGAAACGCTCAGGTCATGAGATACACGATGGTAAGAGAAAAAGGCGTTGTTCAAGAAAAGAAAATAAAAAAGAAAATAAAAAAGAAAATATTCCGTGGTCGTGTAAAAGACCAAAACCAGGCTTAACGAAAGCATATTCGATACAAAAGCCTTTTCCAGAAGAACACTAAGCTCGAACCGCTTCCCTACTGTCCTCAATTAAACGACAATGTCTTTTTTCAGTAGCAGGCACAGGTTGGTGCGGCCCCTCACGTTTTGCAGCTGTGGCTCCCTTGTCAGATGTTTCTCGAGTGCTCTTGTGATTTTGGCCGGTCGGCGCGAAGGCCTGGCCTGGCCCGTATCGGCGAGACTCGGGCATGGCGCCAGAAGGTCATGACATGCAGAGTCTTTTTCTACGCATGAGCTGTTCGCTACACACGACCGCCACGCGATCGCATTGTGTCGGCCACGACGTTTTTTTTCCTCCCTGCCCCTATTCTCTGACAGCGCTTACTAAAGCTCCCTACTTTTGCACATCTCGAAACCTAACTATTCGCTTAGCTCGTGAGCAGATCGAAGCAACACTCTGTGAAACACCTTTTCAAACTTTCCGCTATCCAGCTTTTGTCCGACTATGGGAAACAGCCCGTCCAAAAATGACCCCCTACCGAATATCCCGTCCAGTAGAAATGTTGGCTCCTCCTCGGACGTGATCGCAGGCGACCTTGAGTCCGAAGAAACCGCCTCGTCGGGGCTATCTCGGCCTACCGGAAACGGTAGCAGCGTTCTCACACAACAATTGGCGAAATTTTCTGTGACTGACGCTCAAGCTCAAAGCGTTCAGTCACCGCCACAAAACATTCCTTCAAGAGCAGGTTCAGTCAGGCGCAAGTCGTCTCACGATAGAGACTTCCATTTGGAAATTGATGCTTCAATGGCTCTTTTGTTGGCAAGCAATCTGTCCCACTCGAGTGTCTCATCGACAGCATGGAAAAGGACTCAATCTAACGACGAAACTGTCCCTTCCGTGTACGGGTCTTTAGAAAGCCAAAAAAGCGATAACCTCCTGGTGTCTCCTTTATTCACCGCAAGCGAACGGGATACAAGTCTGCTTCTGTCGCTGTACTCATCAACGTCTCTGCCTACGGCCACAAAAGGGGCGGATCCGTTGGCCGGGTCTCATGGATCGTCCTTGGACCCAATTGCGGAGACATCAATTGAGTCTACGCCAGAACCAAAGAAGGTACAGTCCAAACCACGGGTTATCTCAAAGTCGAAATTCATGAACTCGGTTTCGTCTAAGCAAGAGCCCGTCTCGCCTGTTTCCCTTTCGCCCCCGCCTATTCCACAGGCTAAGAAAACAGAGTTTGACATTGACAGTATCATCGAACGTTTACTCGCTATTGGTCGCAAGCAAGATTCGTTTAGAACCTCAAAGGCGCGGAAGCTGAAGGACAAACTTCCCTTGACAACAATGGAAATCAAGTCTGTGTTGGCCAAATCTCGGTCTATTTTCATGGATCAGCCAACTTTGTTGAAATTATCACCTCCCGTGAAAATTGTCGGTGATATTCACGGACAATTCTTTGACTTGATTCGGATTTTCGATTCTTGTGGGTATCCACCTTACACGAACTACCTTTTCTTGGGTGATTATGTCGATAGAGGATACAAGTCTCTTGAGGTCATTCTCCTCTTGTTGTGCTACAAGATCAAATACCCGGAAAACTTTTTCATGCTCAGAGGGAACCATGAGTCAGCGAACATTACCAAAATCTATGGCTTCTATGATGAATGCAAAAGACGTTTACCCCTTATTTCTGGAAGTCATAAGTTGTGGAAAAGCTTTATTGATGTTTTCAATACTTTGCCTATCGCCGCCACCATCAATGACAAAATATTTTGTATACATGGAGGCCTCTCTCCCGAGCTTCACAGCTTGAAGCAAGTGGAGCAAATCCAGCGACCAACTGATATCCCAGATAGAGGTCTCTTGGCCGACTTATTGTGGTCTGATCCGGATGCCCAAGTAAGGACATTCTCGCACACAAATTGGCCTAAGAACGATCGTGGTGTCTCGTACTGTTTTGGCAAGAAGCATGTTGATTACTTCTTACAAAAATTCAATATGGATCTAATTGTGAGGGGTCACATGGTGGTTGAGGATGGGTATGAGTTTTTTAACAAAAGAAAATTGGTTACGGTATTTCTGGCCCCAAACTACTGCGGAGATTTCAACAATTACGGTGCGGTCATGGGGGTTGACAAGAACTTGTGCTGTTCGTTCGAATTGATAAAGCCATAAGTCGCCGATCCCCTGTGTACCCCCACTATCCCCGACGCGGTAATCTATATGATATGTTTGTCTTTATATTCGTTAGCTTGAAAAAACAATAAACTTGATTTGCTTGAAAAATCAGATGTCGTCTGGGTTCACAATAAGACGAGCTAGTTGTAAGCTCTGGGTGTCTACAGAACTCAACGCATCTTAGTGTTGAAATGTACTGGATGTATGCGTGTTAATTCTATACACCAAATAATATGCAAATACCAAATAATAGCACTTATACCTTAGACCGGCTGGATAAGAAGTACGTTATTTTGTCCTTCTCTGTGGTGTTCTTGCCCATTAGATTCACCAACTGGGAATAATATAAATCAAGGACTTCCTTTGAATATTTGATGGAGGTTTTTGTGGGCAGTATTTGCTTTGCGGGGACAAGTTTCCAATCTACTCGGGTAAGGAAATCCAACTCCAAGAAATTCAACTCAGTCAAAGCCACTCCCCCAACTCGAGCGTAGTGATCGTTCGTGAAGAAGAAGTCCTCAAGCGATTTTTGGGCAAGCATTGTGGCCACTAATAGGAAACGGTGAACTGTCCATGAGTTGAGGGTAAAATATGGCTGAAAATTATGAGACAAGAGGTCAATGTAATAGATAGTTGTGAGCAATGTCGCTGGCGTAAGGTTGTTGAACTTGGCAAGCCTGCTAATGTATGTGTGAATCGATATTGCGGGGGGAGTCCGAGAGTGATACCTGGTCAACAACTTATTTCTTTGATCAGGATCCAAATCAGACGTCAGATGAGTTGGTGGGCTTGAGATGGATGCGGGCACCGACCGATCATTAAGGCTAATGAGCGACTGGAGCATTCGAGCCATCAAGTTGATCAAGTCACTGGTAGGACAATCTTCAAGTTTCAGGGGAAGGATCTCTGCGATGACCTGAGGTTGGGATTTTTTCGTGTCTGGTTGGACGATGGTATCGGTACCGAGCTTACGTCTCCTCGTTGGAATTTGAGTATGCGAAACTTCCACCTTCTTATCTTCCGGCAGATCGTCTTTAGGAGAGTGTTCTTGGCGTAGAGGCGATAACGGCTTTCGTTTCGTTGTTGCATCTTGTCTTAGTAGGCTAACCCTGGGCGACGTTTTCCTGTTGCAGTTCAAGTATTGCTGGTAGTAATCAAAACTCTTGATGCGCACTTGCTTGTTGAGTGACTTGAAGTAAAGTTCATGATTTAGACTGCTAGTCGGCTTGACATACTGTGCTAGAAACGGATCTATTAGCCCGTCTGTTTGTTGGTAAGTGGAAGACTGTATCTCACGTGTATACCTGGGTGAAACAGACCTTGGCGGGCTTCCAAGGCTTAGGTCCAGACCTCGCCTCGCTTGTGAGTTAGGTGGTTTAAGCCTGGGTGATCCATGACTTGACTGCGCTGGGCTGGCTTGCCGAGACGTGGTTGCGATTGGACACGAGTGAGGAGAAAGTATCAAACTCATGACTGCAGTAGAGCACACATCAATAAACGAATAAAGTTTTGTGGGCGTGGCTCTTCTATCTTGCTTAATGACAAGTTAGTATGCTAAATGAATGATGAGGAAAAAACCAGGACCTTTCCGAAGTACACCTGATGTGGGGTAGTAGGATATTAGCTTCCTTCTTCTTTTCTTTATCCTTTCCTATGTAAATGTGACGGTGATAAAACCAAGGGAAAGTTTGTGTATATATGTTCGTATGGCTTAAGTGTCGTTTTGCTTGGCACGAGGTGCACCAGATGAGGTGCCACGAACTGGTGGTCAAGCGGATCAGGTGACCAGGGAACCTTGTGGTATGCGTGGGGTGTAAAAGTCCAAGAATTTGAAGGTACACCACAGCAAAGTAATTCTTGCCTTCAAGAACAGATATTAGAGAGACAAGAAAAGAAAAGAGAACAGAAAATTGGCTTGGGCCGCAAATTAGAAAAGCTACAATCCTGGAATAGCTTTGGTACAAGTATAAAAATACTCGCTAATATTAATGGTTTCGCGCACTTTCCCAACGTGCAGCACCGTGCCAAAGAATTGAAATTATGTTTTCCATGGCAGGCGCACGTGTGTGGCGGATACCGGATTAATTTTGCCCACGTTGGCTAAGAAGTTCCCGTTTAATTAATGTGGTTTCTCGCAAGAGCAAGATAGTGCATAATGCAAGATACAAGATGCAAAAGAAAAAAGAAAATAAAATAAAATAAAAAAGGCCTGACCGGCAGACCTTGACAAAAGGAATGCACTACTGGCTTCCAATTTCTGGGAGAGAGATTGCTACTCGTTCGTATTATGTACCATCACCCTAATTTTTTTCATTAGGGAAGCAGCGATTGTGAGCGACCAAACAAACCTTGAATTACAGCGGATGTTACGAAGACGGGAACTCTTTTGCAAAAACCTTCCGGAAAAACTATTATACCATTTATAATATTTCGAGTTATCACGATTAAACCTTCGCTATCAGTTCTAAGATTGCAAGCATCTTTGCATATTGCGTGTGGGGACAGACACTTCCATATCTCGCAGTGTGATGTAAGGAAGTGTATGTTTTGGGTTGGAGGCGCACACGGTTGCAACCGCAAATTGAAATGCCAAATCTCGCACGTGAGTGCTAAATGAGATTACTTATCTCTACTCACTGCTTTGGGACAGTGTATGCTTTTTTTCTCAGCTTGCTCTTTGGAAGTGGTAAACCTGGAATTCGCAGAGCTCAATGGCTGTACGCTCAGTGAACGCTCTATAACTAGCCCCACTATATTTCGTTTAATCGTAGATCTTCCCTGACCTAAAGGGCGGACTTGTGTATCACCCTGTGAAATTTGTGGCATTCTGATCATTTCTCTTATGTATACCTTCAAATCGGGCATTCGGCATGTGATTCACATTACACCTTCAGTATTTTAATCCGCTTCAAAGATATTCTGAATCTGTGTCTATATTCCCGGGAAAAGGCTCATGTTCTATCCCGGAAAGTGCAGTTTGACCATGGTCTGTATGTACAGAACTGAACTTATCTGCCTGGAATAACCCTGTCATGAGTTTCAAACGCTTACTGAGTCTGTTTGAACCTGAAGGTATCCGTGTGTTAGTTCGGCTCGTGGACAGATGGTGTTTATCTAGCTTCTGTGTGATGCTGGCTTCGACTTGTTGATTTTGCTCGAGTGACTTCTCATGCGGTTTGGAAATTCTTCGCAAACCAATAGGTCTACCTGAGATGGGTTTAAGGCGACCCAAAGGAGGCATCACAACGTTACCAAGTTCTGTGTGCTCTTTCTTGACCACATAATTATTGGTATTCATGCCTTTCCCAATTTTGCGAGATTTTATGCCCACTACACGTGGCTGCTTACGTTCAACCTGTGCGCCGGGCTCTGTTTTCACAGCAACATCCTTCTTAGCGAAGATGTTAGAAAGATCTCGCTCGAAACTGCCAAGATACTCATTAAACTCAACTATGAGCTTCCCGCTGGGTAGCAAGTAGTCATTTCCTTCCGCAAATATACCAGTTTCTAGCGGTTCACGGGCATGATGAGGATAGAAATCTGTCCCCACTAGAAGCATATCATCGCTGAGCACCTCAAGTTTATTGTTTAGTTCGTAGAAGCGAAAACGACCATCACTCCACTTTTTGTCTTTTTGAAGCACCCTGGAAGAATACAAGATCGTAAATTCATGGACTATTGAGATAAGTGACATTCGTTGTCATATCGTGTTGAAGAAATCTGGGGAGACCGCGACCACATCTGGACCTCCTAGTACATCTTTGCATTCGCTACTTAAAGCTGCGAAAGGCGGCTTTCGCAAAATGCTAAGAGACTTCGGCTGCACTCTTCCTAATAAAAAAAAATAAAAATAAAATAAAATAAAAAAACTTCTACGAAATTCATATCATCTTTATGTCGATCGTATTTACTAGCGGCGCCTGATGGTCCCAGCCAATGCTATTTACAGATTACGTGGACGTGTGTAGAAGGGAATACCCATGGCACTCAACAAGGTACGAGCGGCCTCGTCGGTCCGCGCGGAAGTCTTGAAAGTGATGTGGAAGCCAAAAAGATTGGGGAACAACTCCTGGAAGTTTTCAATCTCTGGAAAGTATTTCACATGGTCGGGATCCAAACCAAACGTAATGTTTCCACCCCTGTCTCCCGAAGTATTACTGATACCCTTGTAGTACCTGATCCTAGGCAACACCATTTCCGTTAGTGTGGAGAGAAACTGGTGCATATCTCTGCCGGTCAACTCAACTTTACATCCACAGGGTTTGCCCTGTCTCACCTTCCACTGCAACACGTTTGATCTATTATAGGCCTGTTTGGGCTTAACGTTCGTGATTTGAGCGATTTGCAACCTGGCAGATATATTGAGCCACGAGTGCTCCAAAGCTTCTTTTGAGTAAAGATTGATGGCAATCCCTGTAAGCTCAGGTATGTTTTTCGGTGTGATGGGCTTGATATCTTTCGTGGGGCGAGGAGTACCGCTTGGTTTTTTCCAAGAACGGTACAAGGCATACGGAGATTCGGTTCCCCAGTCTCTCTTCTTTGCACCCGGGATTGTCTCATTCGAATGATCAAAGAAATGCAACAATAAGTCACTTTGTAAAGTATTCTTATAGTGTTCGCCGAGTCTGTCCTGGTCGATTTCTGTGGGCCTGAAACCTACAGACTCAATGTCATCCTTCGGCATCAATATTGGCTGGTACCGCGGAGACAATGCGGCCTTTCTGACCTCCACCAAATGGTGGACGGGCTCCACTGTAGAGTACTTCTTCGCCTTAGCCCCAGTACTGGAGAAGAGACGTACCCACTGCTTGTTCATGGCGGCTTTAAAGATCAAGCTCCGGTGGAAAATTTTGATGAACTGCGTACATCGATAGGTGAAGGCACCTGCGCGCAACTGGTTGGGACGTGGTAAGTGCGACAGCTTTATTAGTATACAAGACGAGCAATAAAATTAACTCGGGGTAATATGTATAAGTACGTAGAGAAAATTTCGGGAAAAGGCATTTCTTTTCAAAAAGGAAATTACTTCTGTGGGCAATTCTGTTTATAAAAATTTCACTTTTATCTCGCCTTCTTGAACGTTCCCTTGGCTGCAAGATCAGAGCTCACATGCACTCGCAAAGTTTTCGAATCTACCTCACAACTGATAATATTTTTCTTAAAGACTTGCTCAAATAAAAAAGGTGTAGACGTTTCCAAAAGAGTTGCGTATCCTTGTTGAGAATCATGAACAGATATTGTCACGATCGATTTCAACTGGGCATGATAAGATTCACGATCCTCAGTGATTTCCACATCCGTACATCAGTTGATTTAATTATCTAGGAATTGGGGCCTCAATCACGAGAAGCCTTGGGTTAGTCAGAGAGTATGAGATTCGGTATTCCTGGAAGCGACGAAGGGCCCGCTCTCTACTCACGTTCCTTCCAAAATTTGCCACATGATGTGCTAAATAATGAATCGAAAAAAACAGTTTTCCCACCCGAGCAGCTGTCTGCCTCTCATATCTTGAACGAGTCTCTTTCAAGGCTAGATGCATTGTATATTCTGAGACTTTCAGATGTGAACAAGCAAAAGTCACAAGAATGGAACAGTTTTCTTTCGAAGTCTAAGAGCCTGGTCAATTATAATATGTCTTTTGTCGACGAGGAGTTTGATCGAGATATCAAAACTCTGCAATCGGACATACAACGGATCATTGAAAATCAAATCCGGCTTCGTGAAGAGGAAAGACAGCGTCTATTAGCATTGGAGCAAGAGAGACAACGAAAAGAAAAAGAGGAAGCTGAGCGTAAACAACGTGAATATGAAGCAGAGCAGAAACGACTCGAAGAAGAGAGAAAGCTCGCAGAGGAGAAAAGGTTAGCTGAACAACAGAAAGCTGAACAACAGAAATTGGCTGAACAACAAAGATTAAAAAGAGAAACTGAAGAGAAGGAGAAGGCTGAAAGGGAAAAAAACGAACAACTCAAATTGAAAGCTCAAAAGGAGGCTGCAGCAAAGAAAAAGTCTGGTTTTATTACCCCCACAGAAATTGAGAAAATGCTCCTCAAGTACAACCAAGACATCAAAGATATTAAGGACAACGTTGTTGGTGACTTGGACAAAAACAAAGAATTGAAGAAAAATGTGGGTGTCATCAAGCGGAAAGTGAATATGAAAATGGGGCAGCTTTCGAATTCGCTTAGACAACTTGAGAATGTGACTAACGATATCTTGGGTTTGATTCAGCCCCTTACTTCTCAACCCGTGGCTTACAAATGGCTTCTAAACTTCGTGCTGAAAGCAATTGTTTCTCAAGCAGAAACAGAAGTGACTGTAAAGCCCGCCGCTGCCCTTCCTCTTGGCAAACTTGCTTATAACTTGCTTTGCTATCTTGATGGCCTCGAATACTACTTATCTGCACGTTTTGTGAAAAAATGCTGCTTGATTATTGGTTACACTGGATCCATAGAGACAGAAGAGGGGCGAGTGAGAATGGGCTGGAGAAGAACAGATGGTAAATGGGAAAGTGAGGTCAAATACGAAGAGCGAATGGGTGGTATCTTATCCGTGTGGGCTGTAGTAGGGTGTGTCAACCGAAGTGAAGATTTTGCTTTATTTAACATGAAAGCAGAGTGGAGATTCGTTGCCAGAATCCTCAGCACAAAATCAGAGTTGCTAGGAGACGTGCATTTCGTTGCCATGTGTAATTGGTGGGAGGCTGCGGCAAAAACCTTTTGTCAAGTCTACGGACAACAAGCGAGAAAAGTCTTGAGTGTCACGATTAACCAGTGGGTACCCATGGGTGTACAGAAAGGTTTTCCTGCGGCCACCAGATTGCAAATCCTTGGTGAGGATTTGTTAAATCGGGGGGAATTTAATGGGTTGAAAGAAATGGAAAGGTAATTCACGTTCTACTTCTAAGTGCAATATATTCTTCGCGTTAACCTGATGCGGAATCAGCCAGCTCCTCTTCGGATGAGACGCTCGTCTCAGAATCCTCTGACTCACCATAGTATACTCTAGTGCTCAGTCTACCACTCCTTCGTGTCACTGGTGGTTGGGAGGATTTGGTGGAGGTGTTGATTTTCCTCTTCAGCTTTGTTGTTTTCTTTCTTGTTGAGGGTTTCTTCGTAGCCGTGACAACTTTTGCCCGCTTCGCTCCTTGTGGTTTTGTCAAGTTATTTGATTTCCTTCTCACTCCACTCAAAATTCGATGGGATAGAATCTCCCTTAGTTCAACTTGCACCTGATCCTGAATGTATACCCGTGAGACAAACTCTTGCGCCTGGTGGTAATCTTCCATTGGAGAGAACAAGTCGGCAGGCAAATTGATTTTACCGGGCCATGTTTGCAAGGTCCAAGACTTGGAATCAGCTAACTCCTTTAGCATTAATTGGACTAGCTCTGCCACGCAGTATAGAATCAATACCTCTGGTGCAACATTTCCCGTACTGTAAAGAGAGCTGTCAATCAGCTTGTCCCGATATTGTTTAACCCTACTTGCAAGGTAATAAAGCAAGCCGATGTTCTTCTCCTTTGCGATCGTACCAAGAAACATCGCGATATAGCCCAGGAGATAGACATAAGCATCTATTTCTCTCTCGGGCAGCACTTTTGTTTGGTCATTCACCAACCTCTGAAACTTATCATCATGTGCAAGTGCATGAATAAGTCTTACTAGGGTACATTCATACAACGTATCATTCTTTGTCTCTGCACGTTGGTGTTGAGATAACACCCAAGAGTCTGCCATCTTTCGTAACTCCGTATCTTGTTCATGTCCCATGAAGAACAAAATATGCAAAAACTTCTCAGAGATCTTTCGCTCCTGGAGGTGTTTTTGCAAAGATTTTAAGAACACCTTCCGAATATGAATGCACTCGTCTAGTAGAAGACGTGTAAGCTTTCTCGTAACTTCAGTATTGATAAAAGGGTTGAGCCGAGGGTACTTTGCCAACTTTAGAAGCATCAATCCTGCCGTCAACTTCAACCTCCGTCTGTATGATACGGGAGTCGTAATTACAACTTCATCAGCAAGCACTTTGACAATCTCACCTTTATTGGAAACAATGTTAGCGAGAAGATTAATTGGTTTTTCCACGGCTGAGAGTGTAGCCAAGTCTGTTGAATCGCTTGCAGCAATGAATCTTAATTTGTTCGCAATCAATCGAAGCGAGACTAGTTTCTCTTCTAAGATCTTGTGATCCTCTAGTTGAGCATCTTCAATCCAGTCAGATTCATTCGCTAACTTCACTTTCGCAGGCGTCAATCTATTGACTTTGAGCACTTTTTCCACCACAATGGAATTAATATTCGAAGAGTGGGACGAAAGAGCATGAGGATCGATGAGGTATAACTCTGCAAGAACTGAGATGTGAGTTCCAAACACCTCGCTGCTAGAATCCAAAGGGAGAATCGAATCCAAAATTCTTTGAACGAGCTGTTCCTTCGAGGGCGAGCATCCGAATATCTTCATCGCATACTTTGCCTGCGAAGGGCTGCCTCTGATCGCAAGAGTGCTGAGGAGCTCTAAAAAATGGAAATCTTCAGGAAAACATTCAGGGAACTTAACCAAAATATGAAAAAGCGATTGCAAGAGCGAGACATTGATTTTTTCTGGTTCCTCAGATGCAAGCATTTCGGACAAATTCGCAACATGGGTCTTGAAAGCACCAGGTGTGTTGCTTGAAATCATGCTGATGAGCTCATTGGCAGAGCTTTGGAGCTCCGAATTGACGTTCTGTGAAAGCTTTAAGATATCCGCGATGTTTGACTTGTTGTAGAAGATTGTAGAGGATCTATAGATCAAGATCTTGAAATTCGATACCATATCCGATGTCGTCATTTGAACGAAATTTCTGGGAGCTTTGATATTTTTTGCCTCACTCAAACTTGAGAGAAGCTCTTTTGCCGAATTTTTCACCGTTTTATAGTTCAGTAGAGGACTGACACAATTCTTGAGTAAATTGATAAATCGCAAATTTCGTAATCTGAAAAAGAGCTCAAAGCACTCGTACGAGTTGAGTCCATCGGGCAATGAAGCACTCAACCATGTTAAAATCTTGTGTAACTGAGAAGTATTTTTATGATTCGCTTTTGCATGTGATGATGAGTTCTCTTTGCCCTCATGATCAGTTGAGGAATCAGTCGCATAATCTTCCGCCAAGTCTAGAAATTTGGTAGTTACATCCTCAACTTGTTTTTGCCTCTTTGTGATGGCGAGAAATGCAAGTTTGCTTTTTTCATCCAAAACCTTTAAAAACTGGCACAAGCGAAACATTCTAATTGTTGCTGAATCGTTGAAAGGAAGTAATTTTTCGAAAAGGGCAATGTCGACAAGTGCTATGATGGACTTATCGTTGATGTAGTTTAATTGAAGAATGTTGTTTGGTATGCCACTCACAATTAACGAGACAACTTCTTTGTAGTTTTGGGGTTCCGTGGAGCCAAGATCAATCATTTCATCATTTGATTTCGCTGACATGCACTTGTTGTACAAATTTGCCAAAATTCCGATGGCTGACGACCGAATGTCTGCATGACGTTCACGACTGAGAGAAAAAAGAGTTTTCAATATTGTCGAATCGCATGTCTTCGTTAAAATATTTGCAACAGGAAGAACCTCCAAGGCTCGGCATGATCTCAACCTCACCTTCTCGCTGGAGTCGATCAAGCATTTTGCAAGACCCTGTGTTAACATAAGATTAATTTCGGAAGTCGTTTCAAGGGAAAGGATCTCGGGAAGCTGTTCAACCCATGTCGCCCTCACCACAGAAGAGTTATCGGATGACTTCTTTAGCCAGTTCAGCCACGTTTCTTTGTGATAATTGATAAATGTAACGGCAGAATTACCGGAAGTGGGTCTTCCGGATGAGGAGAGCATCTTGCCAATTGTTTTTGTGGCAAGCGACCGAATATTCTCGTCATCAGAGTTGAGCTCATCGCTGATGAGTCCCATGACTGAAGCAAGTAGATCAGGCACGTATGCCCAGATTTGGACTGACGAATCATGAATTTTCTCCAACGCTCTAAAGGGAGCCTGTCTCTCTCGCACATGTGTAAGTTTTGCACTTTCATCCAACATTTCCGAAAATAGCTGAGCCACTTGGCGGGCCATTTTATCACTATTAGCTTCGCAGATAGCTAACGAGAAAGTGAATGCAGGGCTTGATATGTTTGACGAGCGACTTAAAAGGTCAGAGTCAGCGGAAACAGTGAGGCGTTTTATAATCAAAGAGACCACGCTTTGCGGAATATGGTCGATCTCCGAAAATGCTTCGGAAAGCATTTCAGAAGCAAGAGGTTCTAATTTCGACGGAAAGCCTTTGGTTGTAAGGTTATACATCGTGTCAAACAACAACGAGACAAGTTCTTGTGAGTTTGGCAAATCTCCGATAAGTACAACAGATCTCACCTCCACAACCCGTTTCAAGATGTAGGCTTGTTGTGCAAAGTAGGGATTTTCTTCGTCCCACAAATGAGAAAATTGAGTGAAAAAAGCCTTGAAGATATCGGAAAGCTCATCTGTGGTGAACGGGGCATCCGGCGCAAATAACCGTATAATATCGGCAATTGCACAAGCAGTATATGCCTGGATCCCTATGTTTTTATGTTGAATTAGCTTTGAGTTTGCAAGGTTTGTGGCAAGTTCTCGGTAATCAGCTTGTACCACATGTTCTTGGTCAACTGCGGATAGTTCATCGGCAATTTTCAGTAACCGTGCCAGAAGTTCCTTAGTTGATATTGGTTTTCCTATGGAAGAAATGATTTGAGCATCAAGCGCAGTCTTCTTCTTTGTCCTCGGGCTCATACTACAGGCTTTTGTTGTGTTCGTTTGTTTTAACTGATGTGTGTGTTTTGCGTGTTGATCTCTTGCACCGGTTGCGAATGACGCGTCGTGCACAACGCGTTCCTGCCCCAGCAGTTAGCGCTTCACTTAAGTGAGAGCAGAAAAGTTAAACCACTATGCAAGATGAAAAATCATTTCAAAATACCCCAAGTTACTCAGGAAACGGATTTCCATGCTATTTCCGGGATCAAATGCCCTAATAGCAAAAGCATCTCATTATTGTTAGCCTAAGAAGACCAATGCACGAAAAGACTGCTTGCTTGTTAGACACAGGAAAACAATAAGCAAGTGGCTACCCGTAAAACTCTGAATATCCTCACACAAATTTCACCACGGGGACTGGAAGTTGCTTGACCTTTCTATTTCGCAAAAGGTGGTATGCAATTCAACCTTACAAGAGCAGCCTCGCCAGAATTGGGTTAATGAGGGCGGACACGTTGTGGTGACGCGCAATTTAATCACTCACAGTCACAAGTACACACCCGACAAACCCATCCCACTTAGAGAATCGCGATAGAGAAGGAAAAATAAACAAAAAAAAAAAAAAAAACTGTTCATCCGATGTCAATTTTTTTCATATTTACTAATTGAGTGCCATTTTTTCTGCAAAAGCTTACATCTCTGATGTTAAAGACGCGGAATTCCAAGACTAGACGACGTCAATCATCCAACATTCAGACCCGCGTTTCATCTCTGAAACCGTCTCTCGGTCTCGCTTAAGATGAGTGGGCCTCAAGCCTCGAACTGAGTTTTCCAATGACAGCAAGATGGAAAGATACAGACCCTCTTTGGGAATTAACACCACGCGAGAGACTCTTAATGCCGCGAACTATAACCCATGTAAATTCCGTATTGTAAACCTTGGCTTCCCGTAGATTATCCCTTGCAACGATGCGACACCGCCTTGAGGGAATCTCTTTTGGACGCGACCTTCTCCGAAATACCTAAAGAGGAAAGAGTCACTTTAGACACGCGGCTGACAGGTCTTGGAAACAGAAGCAACCGTCATCGATAAGTTTTCTCCCATCTTAGCAAACACGCGCCTCATGGAAGTGCAACCGTTATTTGTGTACCTTTAATCCTTATTCTGTCTCAGGTTGTGTACTTGTCCTGCACTATTGCGCAATGGTTATGAGCAATTTGCTCTTTTCGGTGAGAACAACAACAAACACTAGCATCCTTTGGTGTTTCAAGCTGCGCTGCGACTGCCAGGGAGGAAAAATAGAACAATGGTGCAGCACTCTCTAGAGTACAAGAAAGAAAACAGTCAAACGCAAGACAGAAATACACACCCCGATCCGCGACACCACATTGGTTCCCACGATTTCCGTATCTAACTTTCTTTTCTTCACTTTTTTCTTCAACAGCTTTCACTGCCTGTTCTTCGGTTCCAACTGTGTTTGTTTGGCCTCCTCGTGGTCGCGTCTCCGCTGCAGTGCCATTTACCATCGTCTAGTCTCAGGCCTCTCGTCTTTTTTTTTGGGCGCAGGTGTTGTTGTTTCCATCTCATTCCCAGGGAGATCCGAGCCCAATATTTTTTTCTTTGCGAGAGTGGTTCTCAGCTACATTATTTTCTGAAACAGGTTTTTTCTGTATTTTCTGTTCTTTCCATTGATATACAAATTCACAAAGCCGAGTCAAAGCTGGCCATTCGCTCCTTTCCTTCCAGACCTTGACTTCAGCCAAACTATTTGGTCTCACTACAGCACTTTTACTTCTTCTCTCACCGCATAGACAACAACAATGTCTACCACCACAAGCATTGCCAGCAGGTCTTATTTTGACCCCCAAAATGCAGATTCATCCATCTCTGATCTCGGGGAGCAAGCCTTCAGCAACAGATTGTCGATGATATCGAAAGCAGGCACCACACAAAAGAAACCCCACAGAGAAGTTCGCTTTGGGGCTTATGTTCTAGGATCTACTCTCGGAGAAGGCGAATTCGGCAAGGTTAAACTAGGCTGGCGCAAAGATGGCAAGCATCCGAGCCAGGTTGCAATCAAGCTTATTAAACGAGACACAATTGTGAAGGATCTGGAATCTGAAATCAAGATTTATCGTGAAATTAACTCCTTGAGGCTACTCAATCACCCAAACATTGTGAATCTTGTCGAAGTGTTAAAAAGCGGTAAGTACATCGGTATTGTTTTGGAATATGCCTCTGGTGGTGAATTGTTTGATTTCATCTTGAAACACAAGTATCTCAAGGAGAACGTGGCCAAAAAGCTATTTGCCCAACTTGTAAGTGGTGTTGATTATATGCATTCAAAAGGCCTCATTCACCGTGATTTGAAGTTGGAAAATCTTCTCTTGGACAAGCACAAAAACATCATCATTTCGGACTTTGGCTTCGTGAATTCTTACAACAAGACGAAGAACGACCTCATGAAGACCTCGTGTGGCTCGCCTTGTTATGCTGCACCCGAGTTGGTTTTGACTCTGTCTCCGTACGCTGGCCGCAAGGTAGACATTTGGTCAATAGGTGTAATTCTTTATGCCATGCTTGCCGGGTATTTGCCCTTTGACGATGATGCTGACAACGAGGACGGGGCTGACATTGTCAAACTATACAATTACATTTGTAGCAACCCACTCACTTTTCCGGAGTATATTTCGCCTTTGGCAAGAGACTTGCTACGAAAAATCATTGTGCCTAATCCGGCAAAGCGAATCACAATGGACGAGATCAGAAGTCACCCTTGGTTAGCCCCTCATGCTAATTTGTTGTCCATACGGCAACTGGAATGGGACAAGATTGTCACGGAGGGTAAGGAGAGGTATGCGGCTTCGCGTTTGGTGGATGCTAACAAGCAAAAGCGGTATTCCATGTTCAATGAGACAACCAGCTCGTCAGCATTAATGTTAAATTCTGCGAAGGCTCCTCATGGAAGGTCTTACACGTCGAACTCCAACATCATCTACTCCAATCCGACCACGCTGTCGTCATTTGCTAATGTCGTTGCTTTGCCAAATGAATTAAGACCAAATCAATCCTCTTCATCGGTCACAACAGAAGCATTAAATCAAACACACGGCGGAGAAAAGGCTGTCAATGAGGACGTTTCTCCGACAAGACACAATCAACTTCCTCCACCACGCGGGCAAATCAAGTCAACACTGGTCTCGGCAGTATATCCCTCGGCCAGTTATGCTCTCAAGGCCATTGTTTCGGAGCATGAGAAGCCAGTCGAAGCTGACAGTAGTACTCCTTCGAGTACCCTGCCTCGTGGTGATTTGAGCCGTGCTTCCACCTTCACAGGAAACATTTCAACTATCGCCGAGAGTCCTACGCATCTACAGTTTGAAGCTAAGACTGAGCAGATGGCACAAAACATGGTCCCCACAACGGAAAGATTGCCCCATGCTCAAAGAAGGCCACGGCCAACATCATTCCACCCAGGATCAATGAGCTCGGCTCTCGGTGTGATGAATGGTAGTTCTTCCGCTGTTTTGGACTATGTGAAAATGAACTCATCCATGAACTTATCTGTGCCACAATTTATGTCGAGCTCCCCAACCAAGAGCCTCCACCATGCGGAATCTGTGGCAAGCACGTATGAAACACAAAGCAGTCCTGGATCACTGTCCACGGTTCCTGCCCGCAGTGCAAACCGAAGAGAGTCTGTGGTAACTCCAATAAATGTTAATGGTGTGTTGGCATCTGATTTGACCAGTCACGAAAATAAACGGAATTCAGTATTGAGCTATCTCGAAGACAAGATGGATACTTTAGAACTTACTGAACTGCACAGTCCAGTTCGTTCGCCTGTGGATGACTTAGTCATCACCAAAATTCCTGAGCTACCTAAGCTTGATACAGCACTACCCCCTCAAGACACACCTAAGATCAATCAACTGCCAACCTTTGCCGTCCAAGCCGAGTCACCGATCGGCCAGCCACTCGCTCTTGGCAATGCGGAGCCATCTACGACGGAAAAGTTTCTGCCAGACATGAATATTGATAATCAGAGGGATTCGAAGAAAGCGGATGCTACACTACGCAGGGAGCGTAACAAGGAAAACAAGGATGTCAGAGATGCGAAAAAGAGGAACAGGTTTAGCATCTTGTCATTCTACAGCACTACTAACACTTCTTCAAACAGTCTTGTTGCATCCACAAAGAAAGTTCTTGAACCTTCGAACGACGCTAATATATCACCACCTTTAGGGCAGCACTGCCAGAAACTCGGCGAAACATCGTCCTCTGGAAACGCCCTGTCGAGAAAAGTACCAACGAGTACTACAAGCACCAGCACCTATGTTAATGGCAAGGAAGCTAGTGCAGCTCGCAAAGTGATGAATTTCTTCAAGCGCAAGAGTGTGAGAATGTGATCAGCGGTCTGCTTCGTTGACCTGTGCAATATATATATAGTGATGTCGCCATAGCTGCAACTTCAGGAAAAATTAATGAAACGCCTGATATTTAAAAGCAGAGAAGTAAAGCAGATGATCACATGTACAGACAATATGTGATGTCCCTTTTTCCACTATTTGTTCCCTGACTCGACTGTATTTTTTTTTTTTTTTGTTTCTTTCTTTTTTTCTTTTTATTTTGATGCTGTGGCAAATTCATGCGACGCGGTGCCTTAATTTTTCACCGTCTATCCAATTCACTCTCTTTTTACAATGGAGGGAGATGCGATAGACCTCAAGCAGGATGCAAAAGATTCCACTTCAGGTAAAATCGGAGAATCTCTGCAGTTACAAAAGCTATCAAATGAAAGCCTTGGTGAAGACTCTGAAACTCTGATCTTTGGAGACGAGTCTGAAGTAGAATCTACACCTAGTACAGACTCAGAGTCTGATGACGAAAATCCTTCCGAGGCAATTGCAACCACCATTATTCAGGAGATTGATGAAGGAACGTACATATGCTTGGTTTGCACGTGTGAAATAGATCGCCATTCAGAAGTTTGGAGCTGCCAAGAATGTTTCCGCGTGTACGATCTCGATTGCATCAAAGATTGGGCCGTCCGTGGCTCTTCCACTACCGGTAACCGTGAGTGGAGATGTCCCGCTTGTAACTTTGAGCACTCTTCGTTACCCAGCAAATTTACTTGCTGGTGCGGGCGAGTAAAATCCCCAAAAGCTGACAGCTTGATTCCCTTTTCGTGTGGAAACCCTTGTGACGCAAAGTATACTGAGTGTGTTCATTCTTGCTCGTCCACTTGCCACCCAGGAGAGCATCCTCAGTGTGGTGCATTGGGTCCAGTTATGAAATGTCATTGTGGGAAGCATTCTCAGCAACTTCCGTGCTTAGCAACGCCATACGAAGAAGGGTGGGCGTGTGATTCACCTTGTGAAGTCATTGTATGTCCTCTAGATCATACTTGTCTGAAGGAGATGTGCCACCTGGGCTTTTGCGGCCCATGTGAACAGACTGTAGACGTTAGGTGTTACTGCGGAAATCACCACTTGTCAGTTCCTTGCTCTTCCTTGGAGCCGAAAGCATGCCTGAAAGAGAAACAATCGTTTGTTGGGGCAACCTCCTGCGATGAAATAACAGTACGATACTTCGACTGCAAAGTCCATTTTGAAGAACTACGATGCCAACCGCTAATGGATGAGGAACCGCATTGCCGATTTGCCCCAGATGTTGTGAAGTCGTGCTACTGTGGAAAGCTGCCAGAACAAACCCTCAACAGAAATGCCTGTACTGATCCCATGCCTGAGTGCGATCTTCAATGTGGAAAAATCCTAGATTGTGGGTGCGAGTGTTTGGCCAAGTGTCATGATGGCCCTTGTGAGTGCTTCAACATATTGGAAACCAAATGCGTTTGTGGACAGTGCTCGTTTTTGGTGCCATGTAAGGCTGTCCAGCAAGGCTTCATGCCGAAATGTCACCGTAAGTGCACAGCTATGCTCAGTTGCAAGAGACATTACCATCGTGAGCCGTGCTGTGAGTTTGAGCAAGTGGCGCTTAAAAGGGAGAGGGCGTTGAAAAAGCTCAGCCGAAACAGAGTGAGACTGAACTTTGATGATAACGTTTTCGACATTGAGCCTCCACACATCTGTACGAGGACATGCAACTTGATGAAGCTGTGTGGCATGCATCGATGCGAGGCGCTCTGTCACAGTGGTCCATGTGGGGTCTGCTATGAGGCATCAAACGAAGACTTGGTTTGCAACTGTGGGAAGACTGTTGTGCCTGCTCCTGTCAGGTGTGGAACCAAACTTGACTGTCAAGAGCGATGTGTGCGCCCCAAAGAGTGTGGGCATCCACAAGAACTCCATAAATGTCATGGAGATGAGAAAAACTGTCCTAATTGTACCGAGCCTGTACCTAAGACATGCAATTGTGGTTCTAAAGTGGTGCCGAATGTCTTATGCTCGGTGGAAAATGTGTCTTGCGGAAAGATTTGCAAAGTTAAGAAAGAGTGTGGTCACCCTTGCAATAGACCATGTTCGAAAGATTGCACTGAAGGGGTTCATGCGTCCCCTGCTTCCTGTCAGTTTCTTTGTCGGAAGATCAAAAATAACTGCCCGCATATGTGTACAGCCAAATGTCATGCTTGGAGCAAGCAATCCTGTGACTCTACAAAATGCAATGAGCTGGTCGTGGTTACCTGTTTGTGTGGCAGAATCAAAAAGAACGTACCATGTGGGGCTTCACTCGTTCTGGGTTCTAAAATAGGCACTTTCATCGGATGTGATGATGATTGTGCCCTCGCCAAACGTGAAGAAGAGCTTCGATTGGCTTTCAATATGGGTGTGAAGCCAGAGACCTCGGTGTACCCTGAAAGTGTTATCAAGGTTTATCGCAGGCAAACTGTTTGGTGTCTGAAGTATGAGGGTGTGATCAGGGACTTTCTTAGTGATTATCAAGATTACGTTGCAGCAGGTATGAAGGCAAAAAAATCGTTACACCTTCCGCCTATGAGCAGCCCTCAGCGGAAGTTTATCCATGAGCTTGCGCAAGCTTACAAGCTCTATTCTGAGTCGCAAGACAAGGAGCCGCTTAGATCTGTGTTCGTTTGCATCACGGACTCCACAGTTGCACCCACCTTGACACTCAAGCAGATCGTGGCAGTTCGAGATGAGATTGAAAAGAAAAAGCAATTTTTGGAAAATCTTGAGCAAACGCAGATTGAAGAAAGTTTCTTCAACTCGATTTTGATTCGCGATGTGTTTTTTGGTGTATCGAAAAATGATGTTGAAAAACATGTCAAAAAGATTTTGGAGTCTCACCCAGATGTTGAGAACCCCCTGATTCACTGGATTAAAGACTCAACATTTGCATTTTGGAGTGACACATTCAAGGAGATGGATAAGGAAAAAGAGGACAAGTTGTACATGCTCCTGAAGTCTTTCAAAAATATATTGAGGGAAAAGTATGTCGCATTTGACTGCAAAATGTGCATGGTTGATGAAGGTGTGACTGTGATTCTCAAGACTGATACAAGAAATATCCTGAAAAGCGTGGAGACCACAGAGACAGACGCTTGGGCGAAAAACAAGTTTGCAGTATTGGAGGAAGCGGCTTCCTGAAGTCGTACGACATAACTAAATTTATATATTAATGGATTTACTAAAACTATATTCATCATTTCTCATCACTTGCGTCGCCCAACCCTTGAGTTTCCGGAGCTTTATCGCCGTCGTTAGACTCGGATGAAGCAGCTTCCTTATCGTCTGACTTCTTGTGTCGCCTGCTTCTCTTCTTTTTCTTCGTCTCTTTGTTCTCGTCAGGCTTGCTTTCCACCTTCGGTTTTTTCTTCTTCACACTCAAGGGATTTGGTTCGCTTGGGCCCTTCCGCTTCCTTTTGGGCCTTTCTCCACTATCTGATTTCGGTGTTTTCTTTTCGACATATCCGACCTTTGCATCGTTCAAGCCAGCAACCAACTTGGCACGCTCGCTGCGTTCAGCTGCAATCTTCGTAGCATCCGAAGCAGGCTCCATCACCATCACTGATCTGTTCATAAAGATGAGAGGAACACCCGCAACCTTACGTAGTTTCCTTCGCAAGCTCATTGACTGGCTCGCCACGATGTATCTGTGCTTATTCTCCCCGTTAATGTCAACGATGGATCTGATGCAGTCTGCAGGTGGTAGTGGGTCTTTAATTGAGTGATTACATCTTCTTCTCTCGAAAGACTTTGCCAAGTCTATTGCTATCTGGTCTTTGGTCTCGTATAATGCTTGTATACAACATTGTGTAATCATAGGTTTGGTGTCAGCTTGAACTGTGCGATCAAGGCCTCTTACAAGGTTGAAGGATGCCTTGACCGTATTCAAGATCAACTCGTCATCGACAATAGTCTGGAATGGCTCTCTAAATTTGAAAGTATGCACGTATAAATTGATTTGTTTTTTATAGGCCTTGGCTCGTTTTTGTCTCATCTTATGTCGCCCGCCCAGATCGTTGAATCTTGATTTGAAAGGTGATGAGCTTAGAAGTCGATGTCTTGCGCGATATCCGAGGGTACCACGACCGGGGGTAGAAATCAAAAAAAAAAAAAAAGCCTCTGCCAGCACAGGGCACATCTCTTCGCGACGCTTCGCAGATGACCCGCATCAGCTCAATTCACTGGCCAACCTCATATTCACTCACATCGAACTAGAACACAACGATGTCGGCTGTGGGATCTCTTATCTTCTGTACAGACTGCGGGAATTTGCTAGATTCAGTGAGTTCCGAGCCTACACTAGACTGTCTGGTGTGCAAAAGATCCTACCCTAGTCTGAAATTTGCAGACTTGAAAGTCGTTACCGAATCATCTGAAGATGCATTCCCATCAACGTTAAAAATGAAGAAGTCGGTGGTCAAAACCTCCTTAAAGGAAGATGAAATAGATGAAGGCGCGACGATTAAGGAGAAATGTCCAAAGTGTGGGCACGACGAGATGCAATACCACACTTTACAATTGCGGTCGGCTGACGAAGGTGCTACTGTATTCTACACATGTACCAGCTGTGGCTACCGCTTCAGAACGAATAACTAGAGCATCCCCTCCTCAGTCATGTATTATAGAACCAATCGCATATTATATTGGAAGACTTGTCAATTATGCAATGTAGTGCGTGGTGTGTCAGCATCAAAGTGATTCAAGGGGCAGGCTAATGAGCTACATTACAATAATCTCTTGAACGAAAGTCACATCCTAAGTCTATAAATATGAACCTTTATGCTTTCACTGTGGCGTACTCCAACTCGTTCGAGTTCTCGTATTCGTACATGTCCAAAGCAACAATCGCACTGTCCCTCACGACTTGTTCACTGTCGTTTAAGAATGACTTCAACACAGGCAAACATTCGTCAGTGGCAATCGATCCTAAAGCCTCAGCGGCTTCGTGTCTTACCATACCAGCCTCTTTCTCATCCTTGAGGATCTTTATCAAGGAAGGAACAGTCACCGGATTACACAACTGCCCAAAGACATAGGCGATCTCGTGCTTAAACAAAGCGGAAGGGTCGTCGAAGCCAGTAGCCAATGCAAGGCAGGCCTCGTCGGTAGCCAAGTCCCTTAGTCTGAACATAGCCCTGTATCTCTCAAATAATGGCACATCCTGGTCATTCAAGATCTTTTGCAATTTCTCTACTTTCGACTCCTTGTCCGTAGCCATTGGAGGGGCGGGGTCGATAGATGTGAAGGCAGATTTCTCCAAATTCTCCGTCTTCGCAGCCTCCGACTTCTCCCACTTAATTCTTTCAATTGCCAACTCGCAAGTCTGTCTAATTTCGAGAGAAGGATCGTTCTTATAGTATTCCTCCAACATCTCCAAGCATTCAGAATCACCAATAGCACCCAAAGCCTCGGCCGCCTCGTGTCTCACCATCACTTGTTGGTTCTTGTCGGCCAAAACGTCTTTGAGATATTTGTTGGCGTAAACATTGTGGATCTGACCCAATACATATGCAACCTCGTGTTTCAATAACTCGGAACTGTCAGCAAAACACTCGGCAATGTAGTCGATGGCCTTGTGAACAATTTCCTCATCTTCAGAGTCTGCGCCAAGGCACTTCAAATTAAACAAGGCTCTGAATCTGTTGGCTAGCGCGACATCTCCGGACTTGTTACATAAAACATCTCTCAACTGCTCGATGCTAGCAGAGTCCACGTCGATTTCACTCATTGTGTGTTGGTGAAAGTATAAGAAATGCAAGTTTCTTTTTTTTTTTTTTTTTTTTTTTTGCCCACGAGGCTCATGCGCTCTCTTTATCTTTTTTCATCAGTGTGCAGCAACTGGGCTCGCAAGCGCCTAGGCGCACAGAGATGACCCAGATGACATACTTGCAAGCTAAACACGAGATTACAGAGGAGACCAATGTTAATCGTGCTTTCTCAAGAAACTCCTTTAACGCCTTTAATCGGATCATATTCAGGGAAAGTAGGGAGACGATTTTCCGTTTCTTCGCTTTCTTTTTATCGCCGGACCTCGGTAGTCATGCGAAGAAGCGCCAAGCCATCTTTTTGTTCTAGCCTCTCTCGCGCGGTCGGAAATTAATAAACACATCAGCATCAAAAACTAAGTGCCATTAGTGACAAATACTATTAGACAATCAAAATGGGTACAAGAAAGAAATTGATGTATCGTGTACTATCATGCTTCGTAGATATGAAGCAACTTGTACGGGAGTTTGAAGTTTTCTCTTGACGGTGAATCTATGTGTTCCTAGTTTCCCTTTTATTTTTGCCGTTGGACTGTCACTTCGTGATGAACCAATTGGTTTCATTGCACTCATTTCAAAGAAGAAAAAGAGAAAAGATTAGTTATACCCCTTGATAAAAATCCCAAATCGAATCACAAAATTGTATGCGTCTCTAAACTCCCGCAGGGTGATCTTGTTCATGCACATTCGGTTCCAAGACCTTTTATGTTGTCAACGACATTTCGGGCTTGTCTTTTTTTTTTTTCTCGTTTCATCTAAGTTTGTTCGTTCGTGGTCTATGTTTCTATAATACAGCCTTAGATAGTGTGTCGTTCATATTCCTCCTATAAAGTGTATCACACTTAATTTCGATTGATTTTTACTCTAAACGATAACGCTTCTGTCTCCTCTTTCCCAAATTATATTTGAGACTCATGCGAAAGTCCAAATTTCAATTCTGTCCGGAAAAAATACAAACCCAGACTTCTTTTCCAAACTTTAAATGTCTTTAGTGAAAACTCCCAAGAAAAAGTAGGGCCAGCAAATTTCAAAGAATGATTACTTAAGAAAACTATTAATTTTTTCAAAACACACATTCATCCCTAATATGACAACTTCTACATACCTCAAAACAAAAGCTTGCGAATCGACATATTCACGGCCTGGAAGTATACAATTTGGACAGCTAATAGCACCTTGAAGGTAATAAATTTTTTATTTTTTATGGAAAAATTGCAAACCATATCCATAAATTAGGTTCTCTAACGAACCCTTCGATTCGAAGCTCTTTCCTCGTCACCAAGTCTCGCGCGCCTCACCAGCAGTTTGGAAATCAATGCGCACGGAAAAGTTGGAAAAATTTGAGACTCAACCTGACTACACTTCCCTAAGATTCCAATCATATCACACTCAAAATGGCTCAAGCTATGCCGGATTTGTCAAACGCCATTGTGGCACAAGATGAAATGGGAAGACCGTTCATTATTGTGAGGGACCAGGGCCAGAAGCAAAGAAAACACGGGGTGGAAGCTACGAAATCCCACATATTGGCTGCGCGAGCAGTCGCCTCAATAGTCAAAACCTCCTTGGGCCCCCGTGGTTTGGACAAGATTCTCGTGAGTCAAGATGGCGATATAACGATCACCAATGATGGTGCGACTATTTTGTCACAAATGGATTTGGACAACGAGATTGCTAAGTTGTTGGTGGAGTTATCGAAATCCCAGGATGACGAAATTGGAGACGGCACTACAGGTGTAGTGGTCTTGGCCAGTGCTTTATTGGACCAGGCGCTCGAGCTTATCGAGAAAGGTATACATCCCATCAAGATCGCGAACGGGTTCGATGAGGCGTGTAAGATCGCCATCGACCAATTGAATACTGTTGCAGATGAGATCGATATCTCTCTTGAGTCTACAGACTCGAACTTATTAAAAGCAGCAAAGACGTCGTTGGGGTCTAAGATTGTGTCTAAGGCACATGACCACTTTGCTAAAATGGCAGTTGACTCAGTATTGGCCGTTGCTGATCTTGATCGAAAGGACGTGGACTTTGAGTTGATCAAGATGGAGAGTAAAGTTGGAGGTGGAATCGAGGATTCCGTGCTCATCAAAGGTGTTCTTTTGGACAAAGACTTCTCTCACCCTCAAATGGTCAAGGAAGTCAAGGATTGCAAAATCGCCATCTTGACATGCCCCTTTGAACCCCCAAAGCCAAAGACCAAGCATAAATTGGATATTTCCACTGTTGAAGAGTTCAAGATCCTACAAGAATACGAGCAAAAGAAGTTTCAGGATATGATCCAACAGGTAAAAGACTCAGGAGCCAATGTCGTCGCCTGTCAGTGGGGGTTTGACGACGAGGCAAACCACTTATTATTATCGAACAACTTGAACGCTATCAGGTGGATTGGTGGCTCCGAATTGGAGCTCTTAGCTATTGCGACTAATGGTAACATTGTTCCCAGATTCGAAGACTTGAGCGCGGCGAAGCTAGGTAAGGCCGGTGTCATCAGAGAGCTCGAGTTTGGTACAACTAGAGACCGTATGCTTGTTGTCGAAGAGTGCTCTAATACGAAGGCAGTTACATGTTTCATCAGGGGATCCAACGAGATGATCGCGGCAGAAGGTATCCGTGCTTTACATGACTCCATCTGTGTTGTTCGTAACTTAATCAGAGACAACAGAGTTGTATACGGTGGTGGGGCTGCTGAATTGGCGAGTTCTATTGCTGTGAGTGCAGCCGCGGACAAGCAAAAAGGAATCGATCAATATGCTTTCAGGGCATTTGCAACAGCTTTGGATCAGGTGCCCATGATTCTTGCCGAGAACTCTGGCTTGGACCCTATCGAGACCCTCTCTGCTCTTAAATCTAAGCAGATACTCGAGAAGTCTTCCCAATTGGGCGTTGACTGCTTGGGCAAAGGCACAAACGATATGAAGGACCTCTTCATCATTGATCCTTTGATAGGTAAAAAGCAACAGTTGTTGTTGGCCACCCAATTGACGAGAATGATATTGAAGATTAATGATGTTATCATCAGTGGAAAGGATGCGTACTGATAGAGTGTGTTGTGGGTGGGCTTACTGCCATCATGTTTATATCTTATGCACATAGAAAAGTGAAGTAAGTCTGTAAAGAACTTAACTTAATCGGTGAATACCAGTTCCAGAACTCAATATTGCAGAAGAGAAAATTCTCTCAACAAAATCGGTCACCTTTATAATTTTTAAATGTTGCATTAAAGTGAAGTGTGGAGTGAAACGCGGGAGCCACTAGCAACAGTCGTGCACACAACCTCGGAACCAGTGCTCCTTTTCTGGGAGCACTTATCAAGTTGTCGCTCAATTTTCATTTGATCAAAAGAGAACACAATAATCACTATCCAAAATGGCTTCCATGGGCACACCAGCCGTGGTTATGGATAACGGTACTGGCTTAACCAAACTAGGATTTGCCGGCAATGACTCTCCCTCGTTCGTGTTTCCTACTGCAATTGCGACGTCTACCAGCAGTGGGAAAGGCGGGAAAAGCTCAGGATCGTCCAATTCGTTTTTGAGCAACAAGAGAGGATTGGAAGACTTGGACTTTTTCATCGGCGATGAGGCCCTTTCGGCCGCATCAGGACCAAATTACTCGTTGTCATATCCAATTAGACACGGTCAAATTGAGAACTGGGACCACATGGAGAGGTTCTGGGAGAACTCCATTTTTAAATATCTCAGATGTGAGCCCGAAGACCATTACTTCTTATTGACGGAGCCACCTTTGAACCCACCCGAGAACAGAGAAAGCACAGCTGAAATCATGTTCGAGTCCTTTAATTGCAGTGGTTTATACATTGCCGTACAAGCAGTATTGGCTTTGGCAGCCTCGTGGACTTCGTCCAAAGTTCAAGATAGGTCGTTGACAGGAACCGTGATTGATTCCGGTGACGGTGTTACCCACGTGATTCCCGTGGCTGAGGGGTACGTGATTGGTGGCGCCATCAAGAACATTCCGTTGGCTGGAAGAGACATCACACACTTCATCCAGTCTTTGTTAAGAGACAGGGGTGAGACAGACACATCGTTACAAACAGCAGAAAAAATCAAACAACAGTTTTGTTATGTGTGTCCGGACATGGTGAAAGAGTTCAAGAAGTTCGATCAATACCCGCAGGAAAAGTTCGCTCAATATATTGTTGAAACGGTAGATAGGAGGAAGACAGTGGACGTCGGGTACGAGAGATTTTTGGCCCCTGAGATTTTCTTCAATCCAGAAATCTGCTCTTCGGACTACTTGACGCCGTTACCTACGGTTGTGGACCAAGTGGTGCAGGCATCTCCAATTGATGTGCGTAAAAAGCTTTACAAGAATATCGTTTTGTCCGGAGGCTCAACTATGTTTAAGGATTTTGGCAGAAGATTACAAAGAGACATCAAAACACTCGTCAACGAAAGAATAGAGTTGAGCGAGCGTTTGAGCGGTGTCAAGAGTACGGGTGTGGATGTCCAGGTGATTTCCCATAAGAGACAAAGAAACGCAGTTTGGTTCGGAGGCTCGTTGCTCGCACAGACAGCCGAGTTCAAGAGTTATTGTTACACCAAGCAAGACTATGACGAGTACGGGCCTAGTATCGTCAGAAACTTCTCTCTTTTCTCTGTGCCATAAAAATCTTGATAGTAAAAAGCGAATCCTTCGAGAATCGAGAATCGGAATATGCCCTGCATTGGCTTTGTTTTGTTTGCCATTTGTGAAGTAGCTGCAAAAGAATCGTAGAATCTCGAATCGAGTCAGGCGTCTCACAACAAGTGACACCCGTACACCGAAACCGGTGCAACACCATTCTTATCTCGCTTGCGAGCCGCTTCTCGAGAGGTTTATCTCAGACATAGGACTAAATCATAAAGAAGTCTTTTTGAAACTATATTATCTGAGCACCTCAGCCATGTCTTCTTCGCAACTACAGATTGTGGATGGCGTCGCTTTGAACCAGATCTTTACAGGTTTGAAGCTGACCGCGGAGGACGAAAGAACCAAATGTGCCATCGAACTTCGAAATTTCTTGGCCTCAATAGCTCGAGATTTGACGCCAGAGCAATTTAATCGATATAATAATGAAATAAATAGAACAATCTTTGATCTTCTCCAAAGTAAAGATACGGCACAAACTTTAGGAGGCATCGCTGCACTCAATGCGTTAATAGACTTTGATAGTGGGGTCGGCGAGGAAAATGCAACAAAGACAGCCAGGTTCTCCAACTACTTGAGCTCGTTGATACTTTCGAATGACATTAATATCATGAAGCAAGCGACAAAAACACTTGGAAAGTTGGCAACTCCTGGCGGAACATTGACAGGAGATTTTGTCGACTTTGAAGCAAAGAAGGCTATCGAATGGTTACAGAGCGACAATCGCCAACATGAAAATCGACGCCATGCCGCAATATTGATCATAACCGCCCTAGCAGACAATGCTCCTTTGTTGCTCCAGAGCTACGTCACACAGATACTCGAGCATATATGGGTACCATTGAGAGACCAAAAGCTCATCATACGGAATGATTCTGCCATCGCGCTACAAAAATGCATGTCAATTATCTATTCTCGAGGTACAGAATCAAGGAGAAAATGGATCCGCGTTTTGATCGACCTGGCGTCACAGATCTTGAAAACCGCGTCACCCGAGAACGCAGACTCACATAGTAGTCATTACAGCTTATCTTCGAGCTCAAGCACACCCTCCAACGATACTATTCATGGTGCACTTTTGGTTTATCGGGAGTTGATGAGGTACAATGCAGACCCTTACATCAAGTCAATGTTTGAACCCATGTATGAGAACGTCTCGCTTTACAAAGATCATAAGCTGTCAGTTATCAGGCAAGAGCTTACAACAATATACTCGTTGCTATGCAGGGTGAACGCAGACTTATTTGTGGAAAAGTACTTGCACAGAACCTTATATTACTACTTGTCTCAGTTGAAAAAGTTCAAAAATCAAAATACTGACTTGATCAAGGCCGAGAAAAGCGCAATCTTGAAAAGCATTGGCTTGATTGCCTTGGAAGTAGGCAACCTGATGGCTACGTATCTTGATGCAATCTTGGATAATATCAGAGATGGTCTTTCCTTTCCGTCTAGCTCGGGAGTTCAGCAGATTTTCGCGAACGCCGTAACTAATGGTGATACATCTAACGTTATTTCTCACTCTTCATCAGTGCTGCTCTCTGCTAAACATAGAGCGGTTCGGAAGGACCTTGAGCCTGCTATTTTTGACTGTATTGGGAAGCTTTCAATAGCTGTGGGTCCGGCATTGACGAAACACCTTCAAAGAGACATTTTGGACATGATGTTTACGAGTTGTTCCCTTTCAAAGGCTATGCAAGACGTTTTGCAGACTTTGATCAAAAACATACCTCCACTTACTTCCACTGTCAATTCAAAGCTTTTAAATCTATTAAGCTTGGTGCTTTCAGGCAAACCATTTCAACCGCCAGGGTCGCCTTATGGGTCCATCAAGATCAACGAGACTTCAGCAAGTGATTACAGATTAATTATGATATCAAGGGATACTGGCTTAAGTATTAATAGCGTCTTGAGCAACACTTCCATGCATGCATATCAAGATAACATCATCATTGTTCAAGCTTTGGAAATGGTTTCCTCCTTTGAATTTGAGAATTACCAGCTTAATGAGTTTGTTAGATACTGTATCATAAGCTACTTGGACAGTAGCAGCTCAAAAGTCAGACAGGCTGCAGTGTCAACCTCATGCAAGATCTTCACCAAAGACCCAATATGTCACCAAACCAGCGTGAACGCTTTAAATGCAGTCAATGAAGTCGTGGAAAAAATCCTTTCCATTGCCATCACAGACCCTGTCGCCGAAATCAGACTTGAGTCGCTCACTTGTCTCGGAAAGGCTAGCAATTTTGACCCTCAATTGTCTCAAGCGGAGAATGTCAAACATTTGTTTGTTGCTCTTAACGACGAGAACTTCGAGATAAGGAAGGTCACCATCAAAATTTTGGGCCGGTTGTCCACAATGAACCCAGCATACATTGTGCCATCTTTAAGGAAGACTTTGATTCAATTGCTCTCGAGATTGGAGTATGCTAACACGAGTCGGAAAAAGGAGGAAACAGCCATAATTCTAGCCTTGTTGATCGGAAACTCAACCGAACTATCACGTCCATATATCAAGCCTATTGTTGAAACCTTACTTCCAAAAGCAAAGGATGCCAGTTCATCTGTGGCTGCTAGCGCAATCTATTGCTTGGGTGAAGCTGCAATTGTTGCCGGCGAGGATATGAAGCCATTTCTTCCCAGCTTGATGCCGTTGATTCTAGACACGTTTCAGGATCAAAGCTCATCTTACAAACGTGATGCGGCATTGAAGGCTTTAGGGCAAATAGCGAGCTCGCTGGGATATGTCATACAGCCCTTGCTAGACTACCCACAACTTTTAGGTATGCTTGTTGCGATATTGAAACTGGAAACATCTCCAAATATCAGAAGGGAAACAGTGAGATTATTAGGAATCTTGGGTGCTTTAGATCCTTACAAACATAGGGAGGTGGAGCAAACCTCACATAAAATACCCGACGAGCAAAATGCCCCACCCGTCGATATCGCTCTTCTTATGCAAGGTATGTCTCCATCGAACGAAGAATACTATCCAACAGTGGCCATAAATAACCTCATGAAAATTCTCAAGGACCTGTCGTTGAGCTCGCACCACAGCAAGGTTATTCAGGCGGTCATGTACATCTTCCAGACTTTGGGATTGCGCTGTGTCTCCTTTTTACCGCAAATCATCCCGGGTATGATAAAGGTCATGCACAATTGTGCTCCCGGCATGCTCAAGTTTTACTTGCAACAACTCGGGGCCTTAATCTTGATTGTCAAACAGCATATACGCCCGTTCTTGCCGAGCATTCTCGAGGTCATCAAAGAGTTCTTCAATACGTCTACACACCTCAACATAAAAGTTATTATTACACACTTGATCGAGTCTATATCAAGAGCTTTGGAAGGTGAGTTCAAAATGTACCTCTCTGATATTTTGCCGCTTTTGCTCAATTTGATCGAGGACGATAAATCTGCCGAAAGAGAGCCTTCAATACATGTCTTGAGAAGCTTTGTCGTTTTTGGAAACAACATCGAAGAGTATGATCATGTAATCATTCCTACTATTGTGAAGATGTTCGAAATCGGACCGACTGTTTTGAGAAAATATGCCATTGAAACAGTGGGAAAGCTCTCGAAGAACATATCGTTGACTGACATGTCTTCTAGAATAATTCATCCACTTTTAAGGGTTTTGCGGCAAGATGATAGCGAATTGTCGCAAGCCGCAATCAATACGCTTTGCTGCTTAGCTATTAGTATGGGCCAGGAGTTTGTTGTTTTCATTCCTGTTGTGAAAAAAGTTTTGATGAGTCAGAAATTGCATTCCAGTCTCTTCGATCAATTGGTTTCGAAATTGGTAAATGGCGATCCACCGCCAACAAATATTAACATTTACAGCGACTATGATATGCATATAACTCATTTTGACGTCCCAGATATTGATATGCCGTCAAAAAAATTGCCAGTTAACCAGGCTGCATTAAAGGCGGCGTGGGACTCGTCACAAAGGAACAATACGAAGGAGGACTGGCAAGAATGGATAGGGCGTTTGAGTAAAGAGTTGCTTAAGCAAAGTCCATCACACGCCATAAGAGCGTGCGCCGGCCTTGCTTCAGACTACCATCCTCTTGCGAAAGACTTGTTCAATTCGAGTTTTGCATCATGTTGGAGCGAGTTATACTCTCAACATCAAGAGGAACTTATCGAGTCATTGTGCATTGCGTTATCTGCACCTAACAACCCACCTGAGATTCATCAGATTTTGCTCAACTTGGCAGAATTTATGGAACACGACGACAAGTCTTTGCCTATCGCCATTAAAACATTAGGTCAATATGCCCAGAGATGCCACGCGTATGCTAAAGCTTTGCACTATAAGGAATTGGAGTTTTACGAAGAGCCCACCACACCTACAATTGAGTCCTTGATAAGTATCAATAACCAACTTCAGCAATCTGACGCAGCAGTCGGGATTTTGAAGCACGCACAGTTGCATCATGATCTCCAACTCAAAGAAACCTGGCACGAAAAATTACAGCGCTGGGATGACGCGTTGAAGGGGTACAACGAAAGAGAAAAACTCGAACCTGATAATATGGAAGTCGTCATGGGTAAGATGCGGTCGTTACATGCTCTTGGAGAATGGGAGCAATTGTCAGAACTAGCCCAGAACAAATGGAATTCGTCATCAAGTGACATAAAGCGCAATGTTGCGCCACTAGCCGCAGCAGCAGCTTGGGGTTTGGGACAATGGGATAGAATGGATGCGTACATTAAGGTGATGAAGCTGGAGTCCCCAGATAAGGCCTTCTTCAGTGCCATCTTGAGTCTTCATCGAAACAATTTCGAAGATGCGTCCAATCACATTCTAAACGCACGAGACTTACTTGTGACAGAGATCACTGCCTTGGTCAGTGAGAGTTACAATAGAGCATATGGCGTCGTTGTTAGAGTGCAAATGTTGGCAGAACTAGAGGAAATTATAAAGTACAAATGTTTGCCACAGGGTTCAGAGAAGCGTGCTTTGATGCGCAAGACTTGGAATACCCGACTCCTTGGATGTCAGCGAAATGTCGATATTTGGCAACGAATGTTGAAAGTTAGAGCGCTTGTGATCAAACCAAAACAAGATATGGAGATGTGGATCAAGTTTGCAAATCTTTGTCGTAAGTCGGGGAGGTTCAATCTTGCGGAAACCTCACTCAATAATTTGCTAGAAGGCGGATCCTCAGACAACTCTTCGAGGGCACCTCCTCAAGTCGTTTATGCTCAATTGAAGTATATGTGGGCTAAAGGACAGGGAAAAGAAGCACTAAGGCACTTGGTCGACTTCACTACTCGTATGTCACAAGATCTTGGATTGAATCCTAATGACCTCATCACACAGCCTGTTCCTATTGATGGTCCGGGTATTCCGAAACACGTGGAAGAGTATACCAAACTTCTTGCAAGATGCTTTTTGAAACAAGGTGAGTGGCAAATTGTGTTGAATAACAACTGGCGCACAGAAACTTCGGAAATTATTCTTGGTGCATTTTTGCTAGCTACACATTTTGATAGCAAGTGGTACAAGGCGTGGCACAACTGGGCGTTGGCCAATTTTGAGGTTATCTCACTATATTCACTGGGAAACGGAAGAAAAGCTTCCAATGTTCTTGAACAAAGCGAATCGAGAGATACACAACTACAGCAACTGCAAATAATATCCGTGGAAGTTGTTCAAAGACATGTGATTCCTTCGATCCAGGGATTTTTTCACTCGATTGCGTTGTCTAGCTCGAATTCTTTGCAAGATACTTTACGCTTGCTCGCTTTATGGTTCAAATTTGGAGGCATTCCAGAAGCTGCACAAGCGATGTCTGACGGATTCAATATGGTGAAAATTGACAATTGGCTACAGATCGTTCCTCAGTTGATTTCTCGTATCCACCAGCCCAATCAGATAGTCAGCCGCTCCCTTTTGGGTCTTCTCACTGACTTGGGTAAAGCACATCCACAAGCTCTTGTTTATCCATTAGCTGTTGCGGTGACTTCCGAGTCTGTCAGTAGAAAGAAAGCAGCCCTTTCAATTATAGATAAGATGAGAACGCATTCTGCGACCTTGGTCGAACAATCTGAACTTGTCAGTCATGAGCTCATTCGTGTGGCAGTATTGTGGTTGGAACAGTGGTATGAGGGTTTAGAAGATGCATCACGCTTGTTTTTTGGCGAACATAATACCGAGAAGATGTTCGAAGTTCTTGACCCTCTTCACAAGATGCTTAAAAAAGGACCAGAAACAATGAGGGAAGCATCGTTCAATAATGCATTCGGACGCGAGTTATCAGATGCTTATGAGTGGGTTTTAAATTACCGCCGAACCAAAGACATCACAAATTTGAATCAAGCTTGGGATGTATACTATAATGTCTTCAGGAGAATAAGCAGACAACTACCTCAACTTCAAAGCTTGGAGTTGCTGTTTGTTTCACCGAAATTAGAAGAGGCCTATGATTTGGAATTGGCTGCTCCTGGAACTTATCAAGCCGGCAAGCCAATCGTTCGAATCATGAAATTTGAGCCCACCTTTACTGTGATATCTTCGAAACAAAGGCCAAGGAAATTGGTGTGCAAAGGTAGTGATGGTAAGGATTATCAATATGTGTTAAAGGGTCACGAGGATATTCGCCAAGACAATTTGGTAATGCAGTTATTTGGGTTGGTGAACACCCTTCTTCTTAATGATACCGAGTGTTTTAAGAGACATTTGGATATTCAACAATTTCCTGCAATTCCGTTATCACCAAAAGTTGGTTTGTTAGGATGGGTGCCTAACAGTGATACATTCCATGTGCTCATCAGAGAGTACAGAGAGTCCAGAAAAATATTACTCAATATTGAACATCGAATTATGTTACAGATGGCCCCAGACTACGACAGTCTAATTATTTTGCAAAAAGTGGAGGTGTTCACTGGAGCTTTGGACAACACTAGAGGCCAAGACCTATACAAGGTGTTGTGGCTCAAGTCAAAATCTTCGGAGGCATGGTTAGACAGAAGAACAACATACACGAGATCTTTGGCTGTCATGTCTATGACAGGTTATATTCTCGGATTAGGTGATAGACATCCGTCTAATTTGATGCTTGACCGAATAACCGGAAAGGTGGTACATATTGACTTTGGCGACTGCTTCGAAGCTGCTATTTTGCGTGAGAAATACCCCGAGAAAGTTCCATTCAGACTCACACGGATGCTCAATTATGCCATGGAAGTCAGTGGGATTGAGGGATCGTTCCGAATTACTTGTGAGCATGTTATGAGAGTTTTGAGAGCCAACAAAGAATCATTAATGGCCATTTTGGAGGCCTTCGCGTATGACCCCTTGATCAATTGGGGGTTTGATTTTCCCGCAAAAGTCCTCGCTGAAGCCACTGGTATTAAAATTCAACAATACAACACCAGTGAGTTGCTCAAGAAGGGCGAGATCGACGAAGAAGAAGCTCAAAGGCAGTACAAACAGAATGCTCTAGAAGTAAGAAATGCTCGAGCTGCTCTTGTGCTTAAGAGGATTACCGATAAACTCACAGGAAATGATATTAAGAGGTTGAAAGACCTAGACATACCCACACAAGTTGACAAGTTGATACAACAAGCAACGAGTGTGGAAAATTTGTGTCAGCATTACATCGGTTGGTGTTCTTTCTGGTAAACGAATTCAAACCCTTTTTGCAAAGGTCTTAAATAGTATACAAAAGTTAAGCAATTTTCTTGGAAGCGCTCGTAAAGCCTACCCCCTTAACGGAAACTGTCATGTAATCTTCCTGAAGCTCTTCTTCACCATCCTTGAGAAATGCTTCCGTTCCGAAGATCAGTTTTATATCTCTCAATGTCCATATGAAATCTTCAT
The DNA here is from genome assembly GCA_030583235.1 of Metschnikowia lunata. Classification (NCBI taxonomy): domain Eukaryota; kingdom Fungi; phylum Ascomycota; class Pichiomycetes; order Serinales; family Metschnikowiaceae; genus Metschnikowia; species Metschnikowia lunata. Next base: position 76,320 of record JAJMHP010000048.1, read on the forward strand.
CCACTTGAGTCTTTTGCACTTTCACTCTTCCAACATCTTCCTTGCCTATTGTCATGTACGTCAATGCTAACTTGAGCTGATTTCTGCCGAAACATGCGGATTTAACGATTTCATCGAGAAGCTGGTAAGCGACCATTTCTCCCAAGTCTTCAGGTAGAGACCCAGCGGCTCCGTTTCCTTCGGCAAATATTCTCCAGCCTTTCTTGGACTCTGCCACTAGCGTCACACCAAATCCAGGCGATTTACCTGAGTTTTCACCCCGCCATACATCTGCTGTGATATTGACCTCAATTCCCGTGGGCTTAAAAACAGCACGTGCACTATCAATAATTCGGTTCACAATCGACGGCGATACCCTTGCACAAAAAGCAACACCTCTGATGGCAGACATTTTTGGGGTATCAAGAGCATGAATCGTGAGTGGCTGGGCAATTAGGGAGTTACAAATGAAATGCACTTCTCCGCCTCCCAACGGCGGACAACCTCTTTTCAAAATATGCAATTCCACTTCCCGAACTCCGAACTTCTCCAACACAGGAATTAATCCCCATTTAATCGCTTCAATACCTGCATCTTTTGATTTTTCCGAAGACGTCAACCCCCTGAGCACGACCGAAAATTTCTTCTTCAGGAAGGGTGCAAGGTAGAGCAAAGGCTCTAAGAAGTATCCGACGGGCTTGTTGCCAGAACAAGTGTGAGTTAGCAGGCCACCAATGATTATTCCCGGTCGGTAAATCACCGTCGTACCCGTGTACGAGATTTCAATGTGAGACCCATTTGTTACTGCTTCCAAGAGACGCAAGAAGGATACCTCATGGTCCCTGAGACCGGGGTTCATGTCATTAGACCGGATCTTGGTGATACGGATATGCGTTCCAGCCAAAGTGGCAAGCACCAACCGAAATCTAAAGTTTCTCTCGCCTTCAAACCCTATAAGCTTTGAGGAGGACATGTCGGGAGTGATTCTCATTTCCTAAGACCGGTAATTTTTCGTGAGATGAGCATCGAGAATTGTCTGAGAGTGTGTGTAGGATATGGTGATGAAATGGATGGAAATCACATACTTAGCCAGACTCGAGTCTGTTTCTAAAATCACTCAGAATTTTTACTTGCGATCACTTCAGAGATAATTCTTTATACAAAAAATAATAAAGGAGAACGAAGAAGCATTACTGACTTGCGCTAGAATGTGCCTGCTCTTCTCTAACTGTAATTGTTTTGGTTGCGAAAGCTTATTAGCCTGGCACAAGATAACAGACCACCTTTCAAGCTTTGCCAAAAATAATGAAAAACAAGAAGTTTGACACAATATGAATATTCCTAAATACATTATAATTTGTTTTGTGTGTCTTCTTTTTTATCTTCCCTTTCAATAAGTGGAGTGGATCGGCTGTCTCGAGGTCTACTCAACTCACTACATTTTTTTCTCCGAGTCTGAGCTATTCAGGGAAAACAGTATACTCTTTTGGTCTACAGCAGAATCTAAAGAGTGACAAAATGAAAACACTCCGATCCAATCGTATAATAGACAATTGTTTACGTATAAGTTTCGCAGTCATGAAAAAATGGTAGATTGGCGTCGCGCCATAGTGCCTGCAGCCGCTCGCAGATAATCGTGTGACGCACGCCCACCTCAAAATACCGAGCATTCCTCAAAGATATGGCAAACGATACAGAACAAACTTTCCCCCGTTTGACAGCACATCTTAGCCTCAAATTTGAAAGAATTGCTCTCGCATTCTGGATATTAACAGAAATTCTATTACCCGGTTCTGATTGATGGCAGTAAACACTGGCGCTGAAGGTGAGGCGCATCATGCCCAAAAGCGCCCCCATGAGGATTCCTCAAGCAACGGCGACGAGAAACGAGTCAAAACTGAATACACACACGACGACCCTACGCTAGACAACCTCTTTGCGCCCCTTCCTTTCGAAACAAAAGGAGGTCCTTCCAGCCAGGACTATCTGATTGATGGCGCTGCTGACTTGGAAGTACCTGATTTCCTCACAGAGAATCCAGCGGCCATCGCGTCTATTGAGGGCAGCAACCAGGGAATGACGCCGTCTGCACCTGATCAATCTATGCCACTGACACCGAATGCTTCTGCCCTAAACCAACTGCACACTTTGAAGCAACACGAGAAGCAAGCCGTTAGCTCACTGTCCCCGATTGTCACGAACAATGGTCAGCTGTCGGAGAAGTACTCGCCTCACGCCTCTGGTTTATCAAGGGCCAACTCCTCAGGACAGTTCGCTGAGTATGCACAACCTGGTAACCTCAGCGGTAGTGGCCCCTCTCCACTTTATAAGCCACACGCGCAACTGGGAATTGCATCCACCTATCAATTTCAAAAAACACCCACTGCATCTTTTCCTCATCAATACCGACCACAAGGAAACAATATGGCTGCATCTCCCTCTGCTGTAAAATCTGGGATACGATTTGACCCCAGCAAATCATTTTCCTTGCAAGCAACCCAATCATCCCCTGTGGTCCCAATGGCTGGCTTTTCAAACAGTGCTCAGCATGGTGCAAACCCTAACATTCTGGAAAAGGATAAACTTGAAGATCCTTCGAAGCTCAATGATGCTCTTGCTGCTGCTGGAGTTGATATAGAGAGAGAAGAAGAGCTTCTCTCAACTAATTATAACAGAAGTGCGGTTAATATTCATCAGCAGCAGTTGGCCAACAGGCAACGACAAGCATACGGTCAATTAAATTCATTTCTACATCCTTATCACTTGGCTTTATTCATGAATAGGGTTGCACGAGATAATGGCGTTCTGCAAAACTTCATGGTGGATACCGAAATGATGGAGTTCATGTCCAGCGCATGCAAAGAATGGCTTTCACACATTATAACCAAAACTGTGGCATTGGCCAGGCACAGAAGGAGGGGTATACCTGCTTTCAACCCCAAAAACAAAGTGACCGGGAAACAAAAGATGACACCGCCCTCACAACGTTCAGAAGTGTCGAAAGAGCTCCGAAACCTAGCACTCAGGCAGAAGGAGTCGGAAGAGAGACGTGTGGCAAAAAGGGCTCTTTTGGGTCTTGAAAAGAGCGAAGAAGTGGCGCCAGACTCTGCAAATAAAGCAGGTGCCGAGGAAACGTTGCACAGAGCAGCTAATGCAACCGCTGCTATGATGACAATGAATCCATCGCGAAAGAAGTATTCATGGATGACTTCCGGTTCAGGTAATGCCGCTGAGGAGGGAAAAGGAAATGGTAACAAAGATAATTCCAAGCAAAGCACGCTCATATCTTCCCGTGGAGACAACGGTTTGAGATTTAGGGATATAAGAACAGGCAACATGATCTCTTCGAAGGATCTCCTCGGGGTCCTAGAGGACGAGCATGTTGGAACAACAAGAGCTGTTATCAAAGGTTACGCCAGATTAAAAGATTAGATAGAAATATGTATCTAGGCAAAAAAATGCACCACACTCAAGAAAGTCCACGGTTTCTTCGTCCTACGTGTGTCGCATGCAAGCCTTGGGTCAGCACAGTGCGTAACTTTCACGAGTCGCGGCGTGGATCAAATCTTTGTTTACACAACACCTCGCCATCCGACTTGGTGCAATACAGATCTGAGATTTGGAACGATCTAACTTCTTTCCTACGGAGTAGAAAAGCCCGATTGTATAGAACAGGAAACCTCCGCAACTCCTTGAACTGGTCCCCCCCCCCCCACTTTAGGTAAAGATTCCTAAAATTTGAAGCGATATAGCGCGTCTCAACAGCACAGCATGGACTTCACACTTTCCACCTTCTATAATGCCTTCGATGTTGAAAATGATTATCCATGTGATACTGAAGGATTTAAATCCAAAATCGAATCTGTGACCAGCTCTTTGGCACACTCAACTGAGGCCATCGTCAACAACCCAGAGCTTCTAGAAGACCTAATAGAATTGGTACATGGGTATCCCCACCTCTCTCATTCTCACAAACGCCAGCTCTCATATTTAGTTTGTTCATCATTTGTATCGGCGAGTCAACAGGGAAAAATCCTCTTGGAGCAGGCTGACTTCAACGATAGTGTGGATCAAGTTAAGGCGGAGTTAGAGAGATATGGCTATCTTATGTTTGTCTTGATTAGCTTCCTTGGAAAAGAAGATTTCCCTACAAGTACAGGCACTCACAAGCAAAGACAAACACTGGAGAAATGGACGTCAAATTGCACACAGGTTGAAGAGTCTTTAGAGGCTATTACGTCTGTTTTACAGCTCCCTCTATCAAAAGTCTTTATCACTACCCCTGAACGTGTTCAGTTTCTTGAAATGTTCATGCGTCCAATTTTCCATCTCATGGAGCACCCGGACAGAATGAAAATAGCCACAGTTAAGATCTTGATGTTTAGGAGCATTAGCATGGCTGTGGTGAAGCACTCACTAGGATCTGTCATACAAAATTCGGTGGTACAGGCGTTAACTTATTACGTTCATCTCTCGACCTATATGGCTGAATTGTTGCACTTTCTCAACACGAAATATGATCATATCGCTCTCACTGAGGACCTTTTGCGAGAAATCAGTCTGCTTGAGTTTAGTTCTAATGACTCCAACGGACCGAAATCAATTTCGGAATTTTTGATCAAGCTCTCGGAGTTGAGCCCTCGTTTGATCCTTAAACAGATGTCGTCTACGTCTCAACTACTTGATAATAGCAATCAATCTTTGAGATGCTCAGTCGTGGAGACATGTGGAAATATCGTGGTTGACATCCTTAAGAGCGAGGGAGAGGCACTTGAAGGAGGTGACGACCCTTCAGCAAATAATGCTATGCGAGTTGATAGATTATTGAACTTGCTCGAAGAGAGGTTTTTGGACCAAAATCCTTATGTACGAACTAAAGCAATCCAGGCCATGAGAAAGGTCATCTCCTTACCGATCAGAATTCCTAAGAGAAGACACTCCGTGATGTTGATCGCTGTCAGATCGCTAGGAGATAAAAGTACTTTGGTGCGGCGAAATGCGATCAAGCTCATGTACAAGCTTCTCATGTCCCATCCTTTTTCTGCTGTTCATGGCACGCAATTGGACTATGATACTTGGCAGGCAAGACTTAAGGAAGCAGAGCAAGAACTTCAAAGTGTCTTACCGGACATGGCTTCGAATGCCAAATCTCAAGAAACAGAACATTTAGACCCCAATGAAGATGATATGGAGGTTGACGAAGATGAGGGTACTCGGAACCAGGAAAATGCAGACTTAAACGGCTCAGATTCAGGCTCTGAGATTGACCCCGACGAGTTCAACAGGTCCGTTCGCGAAGAGACAGAACTGCTTCCCGAGCCAGCTACAATTATTAAAGCAAAGCTTACCGTACAATACTATGAGGATGCTTTGGAATTTATTCGCGCAGTACAAGAAGGTACTTCGATCACAGCTAACCTTCTTTTCTCGCGAAACAGAAATGAGGTTTTAGAATCGATGGACTTTTTGGTTCTCGCAGATGCTTTTGCTGTCAAAAATGCTCCCCAGGGAATTCGGCGAATGCTTCATCTCGTTTGGATGAAGGGTTCTTCAGACGAAGGAAAGTCGATATCATCCCATCTTGTGGACTGCTACAAGGAACTCTTCTTGACTGCTCCCCAAGACGCCACAGCGTCACAAACCGCTGTTCATATTGCGCGAAATCTAATTGGGTTGACTGTCGGAGCTTCTGTCGCCGATTTGGCATCATTAGAAAAGCTTTTATCATTGATGTATGCTGCTAAACTCATTTTTCCAGAAGTCATCAAAGTTTTGTGGCTTATATACAGCAAAGCAGGCTCTGCTGACGAAGATAATCTGGAGGAGTTTACTCATGGATCTATTCAAATTTTGGGAATGCTAGCTGTTGCTGACCCTAAGATTGTTCAAATGGGAATGGAATCGCTCATAAGAATCGGCTTGGGTGACATTGGTAAGGAAGACATGCTTTTGTGCAAATATACCTGTGCTACTATTCTGAAAATTGTGTCACAAAAGCTGAGGATGGGAGAGAAGAACAAGTTTCCAGAGGAAGAACAAGTGATAGACGGTCTAGCAGAGGTGTTGACACTATTCACGGAGAAAACGGAGTGGTATGGTGTTGCCGAGCAATCTTTGACTGCTGTATTCAAAATATCTCCCAATCCCGAGGATGTTTGCACTGCAGCATTAAATGCAAAGGCTCAACAAGTGTTTCAGACTCTTAGCGAGGGCAAAGAGAAAACAATCGGTCTCTCACAATTGCTCTTTCTTGCTGGGCATATCGCGATCAAGACAATTGAACATCTTGAGAAGTTAGAGACCCAGTTCAAAAAGTTGAAACACGATTCAGAAAACAAGAAGAACGGGGACGAGGATGATGACGGACAAAACGAGTTGGAGTTGATTGGTGCGTCTTCAGAGGATGACTTCACCGATGCCGTTGTTTACATCAAAGAGGCAGAACTTCTTTTTGGGGATCAGTCGATCTTGAAAAGATTTGGATTGCTAGCCAAAGAAATATGCTCCAAGAACCAAGCATTTTCCGACCAAGGTCTTCAGCGTTCTGCAGTTCTATGCTTGGCCAAGCTCATGTGTGTTTCGTCAAAATTTTGCGAGGATAATTTACCTCTTCTAATTACAATCATGGAAAAGTCTCCAGACCCAATTATTCGCTCAAACTGTGTGTTGGCTCTTGGGGATATGGCTGTTTGCTTTAACAATTTGGTCGATGAAAACACCGACTTCCTCTATCGTCGCCTCACTGATGAAAATATCATGGTACAAAGAACCTGTCTCATGACTGTCACGTTTCTAATTTTGGCAGGCCAAGTGAAGGTGAAAGGTCAACTTTCATCGATGGCCAAATGTTTGGAGAATCCAGATCAAGGTATCAGCGACATGTGTAAGCTTTTCTTCACGGAGTTAGCCACGAAGGATAATGCAATTTACAATGGTTTTATTGACATTTTCAGTGGTCTTTCCAATGATCCAACTCTCGAGAAAGAGCCCATGAAAAGGATAGTGAAATTCTTAGTGAGCTTCATTGATAAAGAAAGGCACCAAAAGCAGCTCGCCGATAAGCTATTGGTTCGGTTGAACAAATGCCAATCGGAGGCCGAATGGAATGATGTTGCGTTTGTGTTGAACACAATTCCCTACAAGAACGAGAGCATAACCCACTCGTTGGAAGAGGGCTTCAAAATGGTACTGGCGAGAGGAGAGTAGTTCTGGGTGGGCAATTGTTTAAACAGTGCTTTTCAACAGCACTTTTGAACACAACTAGTGAAGGAGGTTTTTTATGAAAGAATAGTCATAATAATGCAATTTTCAAATTTGGTAGAGTAGTCTCATCTCCTATTGATGCTAAAGAGTTGCAAATGATTGCGCTTTCGCGGTTGACGTCATTTTGCAACGTGGAGAGACGTATCGAAGCCGACGCGCGAATGCTATCCAGGCTTTCGAATCCGGGGAAAGTTTCCAACATTCAATCCAATTTTTTAAAGCAATGATTCAAAAATTGCAAGAAGCCATCTCAGCCATCCTGGCTTCTGCAGGTATGGATGAAGCTAGCTTCAAAGTACTCTTGTGTACGCTTTTGTCTTTCCCGTTCAGTTGGGTTTTCAAGAGATTGCCAGACCAGAGATACACCTTGAAAAATATCTATGTGATAAGCATATCTGCTTTCTATATATTTGGAATTTTGGACCTCCATTCGGGATTGTATACTCTTTTGATATCCAGTACTGGCTGCTACTTCATAACGCGATACTTACGAACTGACCTGATGCCATGGGTGAACTTCTTTTTCCTCATGTCTCATTTAGCATATAGTCACTTCAGCACTCAATTCTTCAAAACATATGATATAACGAAGATTGATATCACCGGTGCACAAATGGTGATGGTGATGAAGTTATCTGCGTTTGGCTGGAACGTGTATGATGGCAAAAAAGATTCGGCTCCTTCAGATTACACCAAGGTTAGAGCTATTACGAAGCACCCAAACATTCTTCCCTACTTTGGCTATGTCTTCTTCTACCCTTCGTTGCTCACTGGTCCGGCCTTCGATTACATTGACTACGATAAATTTATTCACGGTGCATTGTTCGATGATGTGCCTGATCAAAAACGCCCAGGAAAACGAAAGCGCAGGATCCCCAGAAGTGGACTTCAAGCACTTAGCAAGACTTTACAAGGATTTTTCTGGGCAGGTTTGTACTTACAAGCACCAAAGTACGTTACGTTGGACTACGTGTTCAGTAAAAGTTTCACGACAGACCACGGTTTCTTCTACAGAATTTTCTACTTGTGGGTACTTGGCATATCGCACAGGCTCAAGTATTATACCATCTGGCAAATTGCCGAGGGTGCTTGTATATTATGTGGGATAGGGTACAATGGATATGATGAGAAAACTAAGTCCTTCAAATGGAACCGAGTCCAAAACATCGACCCGTGGAGCTTTGAGACTGGACAAAATGTGCATCGTTGTCTCGAAGTTTGGAACATGAACACCAACAAATGGCTCAAGCATTATGTATACACGAGAATAGCCAAGGCAGGCAAAAAGCCCGGATTCAAGAGCACCCTTTTTACTTTTGCTACTAGTGCTTTCTGGCACGGAACTAGACCCGGCTACTACTTGACCTTTGTTATGGGTGCCTTCATTCAAACTATAGGCAAAATTTATCGTCGCAACTTCCGGCCAATGTTTTTGGAAGCCGACGGGCAGACATCAAAGCCATCAAAAAAATTTTACGACTTCGTCTGCTTTCTTGTCACCCAATTGACGTTTGGTTTTGTCTGCCAGCCCTTTGTTATCTTGGACTTTCGTAGGTCCCTTTACTGTTGGTCGACAGTCTTTTTCTACGTTCCAGTAGGGGTCTTGATAACTTTGTTCATATTCAAAGGCCCATACAAGAGCCAAGCAGAGGCATTCTTCAAATCTCGGGTGACCCTGACAGAACGGTCGGTCAAGCCTAGCCTTAACAGACACGAGTCTCAAAGAGTGACTCGGGCAGTCGAGAGGGCGTTGAACGACGGTTGCGATTTGGAGGTATTTGGGGTGCCACCAATTGATGTTTTGGAGGGTACAACGAAGGAAGAGTTCGAAGAGGAGATGAAGGAGATTTCAGAAGCGTGGCTATCATTCCGTGGGCGTAGAAGCCTGATTGAGAACGACATGGAAGCGTTGAGGGATGCTTACAATAATTTTACCAACGAGATAAATGAGATTTTCCAAGAAAAGAAAGAAGAGGTTCAAAGCAATAAACCGAAGCAAGAATGAGAACATTTTGCTGCTTTTACTTGTCGCTTTCGTGAACGTTTTTAATATTCCAATTGCGGGCTTGCGTTGATGGTGTTGAATTCAGATCGCGGATATGACGCTTAGATTACTTATGATATTTGAAACGCAGGTCTAGACGCGGCTCCGGAGTTATGAGGCCTTTGATCTGTCGGAAGAACTTGCCTGCCTCACGCATTCGAAGTGAACTCCTCACATTACAAAATACATGATTATGATTGTCTTCCTAACCTTTTCCGATTCAAAAACTGTCACCAGCATAATCTTTCTTTATCCCAAATTGTGTGTGTGTTTTTTTTTTTTTTTCTTTTTCTTTGTGTTATTTAGTTTGGGGTGTCTTTCAATTCTTGCTGAGCTTCGTGGCGCAGAACTCCAGTGAGTAATCATATGAGCCGCGCGAAATGATACCTTGCTTCGCTGCGCGGCAAAACGCAAGGCATATATCTAGTCAGATCTGCAATTGATCGCCGATTTTTCCAGACACAACAATTTTCAAAGACAACAAAAAATGATTCCCCGTGCTTTTAGCAATCTGTCCCTTAGACTAATCCGTGTTGATCGCTTGCTTCTGAGATGCTATTCAAGTGAAACAACGAAGTCGCCTACCGGGATTGTGTTTATGAATATGGGCGGCCCAGAAAAGAGCTCCGATACTTATGATTTTCTTAATAGACTCTTTTCCGATAAGGATTTAATCCCCTTGGGCCCTTTCCAAACTTTCACGGCCAAGTTCATTGCGAGACAAAGAACTGGTTCAGTTGCAGAGAAGTATGACGAGATCGGAGGCGGGTCTCCCATTAGATACTGGTCTGAGTACCAATCTGAACGGGTGTGCAAAAGATTAGACGAGATCAGTCCTGAGACCGCCCCCCATAAGCCTTATGTTGCTTTCAGATATGCTAAGCCATTGACAGAAGAAATGTTGGAGCAAATGAAAAAAGATGGTGTTAAGCGTGCAGTTGCCTTTTCCCAATACCCACAGTGGTCATCTTCAACGTCTGCCTCATCCATGCATGAGTTGTACCGTCAAACTCAAATCGTAGACCCAGAGAGATCAATTGAGTGGTCGATGATCGACAGATGGCCCAAAGACAAGTGCTTGATCGACCCCTTCGCCAAACTGATCCAAGAAAAAATCAACGAGTTCCCTGAAGAGGACAGAAATAAGGTTGTGGTATTATTCTCCGCCCACTCTTTGCCTATGCAGATCGTTAACCGTGGAGACTCTTACCCAGCTGAGGTTGCTGCCTCTTGTTATGCGATCATGGAAAAGTTAAACTTTAGCAACCCCTACAGATTGGTGTGGCAGTCAAAGGTTGGTCCTAAGCCATGGTTGGGCGCACAAACCGATAAAGTGGTGATGAAATTGGAATTGAACGAGAATATTAAAGGCATTGTATTGGTTCCAATTGCATTCACTTCAGACCATATCGAGACGTTGCACGAGTTGGATATTGAGTTGAAGGAGGAGGTCAAGAACCCAGACATAATCAAGAGAGCACCTTCTTTGAACGATAACGAGGAGTTTATTTCCGGCTTGGCCGACTTGGTCAAAAGACATCTCGATTCAGGTGAGCTTTACTCCAACCAGTTGGAATTGGATTGGGAATTGAGCAAGCAATGGACCTCGCGGACGTTTACCCACCCTAGAGAGTTGTTTGGCCCACAAAACAAGGAGCAGAGACAAGAATGAACACCGGCCTAAAAGTTCGGTAAAAAAGCATGACGAGTGCTTCTACTTTGTGTCTTTTAATAATGACCTATAACTTATATAAAATTCAATCCGAGTCATCCTCATCGTCCTCGGGATCGAAGAGGTCCAAATCAAGAGTGGTTGCAGCTGCTTTTTCTGAAGCCTTCTTGGCATGCAGCAAAACCGCCCCATTTTGTTGTGTGATATTAATGTTTTCTGATATGCTTGGGACATCTGCTGCAGACCCTTCCACGTCCTTCATTTCCACGTCCACATCCGACATCGTAAGAGTAGCCAAGCGATGCCCTGAGGCTTTTGACTGGCCAATTTCAGCTTCAATAAGCTCTTCTGACTTTATAGAAGCCGTAGCTAGCATACCTCTTCTTAGAGCATCTTCTGCCGGCCATATATAGTTATTAGGGTGTATGAATTGAGACAGAACAGTGGCTGGTGTTTTTGAAAACTTCGAGAGCTTCATGGCATAGTCAATCACAGCCTGGACATCGACATTATTTAGAGTTTGAGCGTTCTTTTGGGATGCGGGAAGCTTTGGAAGAAGCTTTAGTTTAGCTCGACAGGAAATTAGCTCCTTTAATATGCTTTTTGTATGCTTATCCAAGTCCTGGTTAATCTTTGTTAAGGCCTGGACTTCCTTGCCTAAATTATTGTGTGACTGTAGGATATTTAGGCCGTTGGATATTTCCGTGTTGATGTCTATTAGATGCTTCACCTCGGAAACCAAGCCATCCTCTTTGAATGATGTTATGGAGCGCGACAATCTATCGAATGACGCTTCAAACTTTCGGAGGTCTTCCACAACAGGAACTTTTTCAAACTGCGCAAGTTCTTCTGGTGTGCGTAGTTTCAGCCTGAGGTTGTTTGGAGTCACGGGAAGATTTCTGGCAGGATTGAGCGAACTCGTGACATACGCACCAGGCGTAGCTGGTCGAGACGCTGGTCGAGAAGCGTTGGCATTTGAGAGTTGACTTAAACGGGTTGAAGACCCAACACGCGACACGGGCGTTGAAATGAAGGACTGGTCTTTCTTATGGGGGAACATGACGCCCTGGGCTTCAAGACAAGAAACAGACCTTGAGAGAGAGAGTTTTTTTTTTTTTTTTTTTTTTTTCACTGCGTAGGAGACTTTAGCGTTCGAGCCGCGCGTTGGTTGAGATTGAGTCTAGCGCACCCACCGCACAGGTGTTGTTGACGTGAATGATTAGTGGAGGATTGTGTCAAGAGCCGCGTGAATTCTTGATGGAACACTATCGAGGTATTTGAGGAGCAAAATGAATTGTTGCATGTTATCGTGCACTCCAGTATCTCTCCTACATCTCTACCCTTATATTCATGGTGCTGGATGCCTGGGGAGGCTTGCGCGAAATATTGCGACCTATTGAAGCTTTGTCTGTTACTAGTATCCTACTCTTGAGATACTTCTATCGTGGATGAAGAATGTGTTTGGCGACTCGTCCGACTCTGAAACTGAGTTGTTGCTAGCTCCTCCTCCTCCGAAGAAATTCAAGCCTCCTGTTACCGACGGGGCGCAGAATCTGGATTGGTCTAAAGCTGAGCCAGATCTGTCAGCGTGGAAAGTTGCGTTACAGCGGTCTGGAGCATTTTCGGAACTGTCTTTTGATGTTGACGGTGTCTCTGATGAAAAAATCGAAGCTCAAGGCCTTGGTTTGATCAAAAATAGCGGTATACACCCATTCAACCAGAAAGCCAGTATGAGGGAGTCCATCATGAATGAAGATTCGATAGGTTACAAGATCATGCAGAAAATGGGATATAAGCCAGGGCAAACCATTGGTACATCAGGAAACAGTAATGCTCTTTCAGCGCCTTTGCCGATAAAGGCAAAAGCAGCCCGAGAAGGGGTTGGCTCAGCGACGTTTGAGCCCAAATCAGCAACTGACGTTTCCACGGAGTCCGCACGTCAGATCCACGAAGCCGCTAGGGCGAAACTTACACAAAGGCAAAGCAGACGTACCATCAGTAAAATCCAAGGCTTCTGCTTCGTTGCTTCGGGTGAAGAAGAGAAGCTTGAAAAAGGCATCATCGATGAGAATGATGTGAACCCATTGTGGAAGGATACTCTAGCTTCCAAACTGAAGACGATCAAGAGAACTCTAGTTTTTGGAGAAGGCGCTCAAGAGCCAGCTACAGACGCCTGTGATGATCTGGAGGAGAATTTATCACCAGACAAAATCTCTGAGAGGCTCAAAGTGCTCGTAAACTATGCTCGCAAGTACTTCCAGTACTGTCCTTACTGTGGAGTCGCCTATGATGACGATTCGGATTTGCGCAGAAACTGCCCCGGCGACACGGAAGAAACACACCAAGTTTGAGTCGGGTGATCATGGTCAAAAAGCACTCTCAAGGTAGTTGCGCCGTTCTTCCAACCTTTGTTCTTCTGCCTTGTTGATCTGTTCCACCGAAGGTCGCTTAAGTGCCTCCGTGAAATCAATAGCATCTATTTGTTCCTTTGTCAAGTTGTCAAAAATGACATTCGTGGGCAAAGATTCATACAAAGTGGGCGCTACTTCAGCCGCGGAATACGCATTTCCCTTCCCTGTATAGCATCTGAGTTTCCCGTCAGAATCCACCATTTCTCGACCCCATCTTAAGACTAAACGAGAGCCATTGATCACGAATCCATGCATGAATAATAGAGCTTTCTCCGCTGAAGATCGTAATAAGTACTTAATTTGCGCTACCTGAATGGCATGGTCTACCTTGCAGTATACCAAATGCCCAAACGGTAAGAAATGTCCTATAAGTTCGTCTCGCGATATCGACGAAATGACACCTTTGATAGTGATTGTAGAGTTGTTGGGATCAGTGAACGGCGTCATAGCAGGTTGATGCTGTACAATGTGAACTGCTGCCAGATGCGACTCGTTGACCTTTTTTGTGGTGGAAGCCGAAGAATCTTGTGATCCACCATTAGCAAGTCCGAGCCTGATAGGTCGTTGCCCAATAATGACCCCATTCATGCTTTTTAGTGCTTTTTGCTGTGCTTCAACTGATGTGAATCGAACAAACCCGAATCCTTTCGAAGCACCAGTGCTTGGATCCAACATGACTTTCGCTTGTTTCACATCTCCTGGATAGTCCTGATTAAATCTAGCGAATAGCTCTGGTTCAGTGACCTCCGTGCTTAAATCCCCGACGAACAATGAGTAGTCAGAATGACCCCTGCCAACATCAGGACTGCTCCTGACTCTGTTCACGGGGATTCTTGTGTCGCTTTGAGAACCACCAGATGCCCAGTTCAATTTGAAAAATTTCGGGGATCCAGGAATTTGGGAACGATTGAATGTCAAAGCTTTAGTAACAGCATCTTGACTTGAGAAAGTAACAAAGCTGTATTGAGGTTTGCCCATTTTGTCGCGAATAAGCTTTACACTAATGGGAGACTCACCCACTTGATTCCATATACCCATGATGTCACTTTCTGTCCAGTTTACGTCAAGATCACCCATCCAAAGCTGGCTCTCGGCTTGTGTTTGCAGGTAAGCTTGATGATATGCATCGCCTGACCGTTTTTGCTGGAACCTATTGGCATTTTGTTGGTAGGTTGAATTATCTTTATTTCTGTAATTGCTAGCACCATGCTGAGATTGCCTTGCTTCGTAACTGCCATTACCAAAGCCTTGCTTTTGCGGATATCCATTATTACGATTGCTGTAGTTTCCATATCCATGATTCCCGCCTTTGTTGAAGCCGGTTGAAGGCCCACTTGCTGAAGAGTTGGCATCCATATACAGGGACATTGTGTGGGCCCCAGATCCATTATTCGGCATGTAGTGACTTGAATTCCCTTGGAACTGGCGGTCGCTAGAAGAATTGCCTCGATATCCCGTGCCGTGTTGAGCACTTCTTGCATTGTATGGGGGTCTCAGACTGTGCCCTCTATCGCCTGCACGACCTTGTCCATAGCCACCCCCATTTCCCTCATAATTCAGCTTACTGTTCGGACGGTACAGATCAGCACCTGACCTATACGAACTTCCCTGATGATAAGACATGCGACAAATGTAGGTGTATTTTTAGTATTCTCTAGGAGAAAGGTGCTTCTGCGATGCGAGTTCTGCGTTTAACGATTTCGTGCTCCCGCATCGATGACGAGTGAGTGTGTATCTGCGAGAAGAGAAGTGTAACTGTGCTTGATCATCGATATGAACTGGCGTATTCTCAGAGATGGGTTCAAGTTTCAAGGAGCTTTCTGGCTTTTTCTCTTTTACTTTTTTTTTTTTTTTTAATATATACGAGGCATTGAAAGAAAAACCACCACTTCTAAAACGAGGTAGATGGGCCTGACGTTGTTACCATGCAGAGATGTCACCATTTGAATATTATATACCGAAGTTTTTCTCAAGCTGACTGAAGTAGCGATAATGAGTTGACTTGTACCTCATGGTATCTTTCCTAGGCGTTGAGGGTGTTCAGCAATTGAACGTTGACGAACTTAGCTTTGAAGATAAACTACGAAAGTAATTGTTAAGAGATATTCACTACATCAAACAATCATATGCCAACGGTCTTTAGGAATGTAGAAGGCGTAGCATTGTCAAAAGACTTCTTGAAATTAATGAAAAATGACATACTAGTTTGATCTTGACATAGCCTGACAAGTGCGGTTTGCAGTCCCATGTTGGGATTTACGTGAAACATATCTCTGAAAATCATCAATGGTATAGAGATTAAGAATTAGATCTCAATTAATCTCCCGCAACTGTTTTTTTTCAAATTCTTTGTCTTCCACTGTTTGATGTTATAATTCTGTACTGTCACATTACAAACCTTATATCCTGCATACACGTAGCTCCAATTAGAACGTGAGAAATTGAATCATCAGTATTTAACTCTAACAGCACAAATGTTTCCAAGAATTACAAGACAGGCTGGTCGCTCGGCCAGAAGGTATCAGTCTCATGCTGCTCAACCGGTGACAAAAGAAGCACCTTTCACCAACAAATACAATTTCAATATAGATCCGCCTCCAGTGCATGCCTACTGGAATGCCCGTAACTTCTCGGTTCTCGTTGCATTCGTCCCAATCTTCTTAGGTGTTGGGTACTTGGGCAAATACGCTGGCGAGAACTCAACTGGCTTCGAGGGATTGATGGACTACGCCGACTCCGAGAGGTCCCCTTTGAAGGATCTCAAGTATGGCGAGCCCCAAAAGAAGTATTAATTTTGCATTGTTTACGGTTCATAGTAATAGACGTATTGACCTGGGTCAGGTACTCATTTTTTTCTTTCTTCTTTTTTATCTTCAGGAGTAGCACTCATCAAAGTTGAATGGAAGTTTTTGTTAATCACTCTCATCGACATGTTCTACCCAGACATCGATCCGCTTTTGCTCTTGTGTTGAATGTTTTGCGCGTGCTATTAAGCACTGAGCAGCGGGTCGAGGAACAGTGCTTTGGCACTTTTTGTAATACACACAAGGAAACAGTTGACTTAGGAAAAAATATATTAGCTTAAGTAAAACTCGCCTTAAAGAATTTTTACTTCACTTATATAACTCGATCATTTGGAAATTACAGCCTTTCGACAATTAGGAACTTTCGCAAGCGGCGTGCGCGCACCATGCTTGCATTTGGGCCAATTCGATTGGGTGGAAGCTTCGAGTAAAATTAAACCACCAGTTAGTACACAATGTTGACCAGGTTGGGGTTGAAAACCGTTCAGAGCGTTCCGCGCATTGCGTTTAGGTCAATCACAACTAAGACTACTATCACAGACCACCTAACTGGTGAAACGATTAAGTTGACTGATCCAAAGAATCCCCAATACGCCGACTACCCTAAGGTGGAGCCTCAGTTCGCCCTGTCAAGAGATCCAAACGCTACTTACGACTTTCAACAATTAAGACGAAACAATAATGAACCTTTGAGTCTCGACGAAGACTTGTACGATATGTGGTCGCCAGACTACTACCAGTTTGTTTCCGACAAGACTGCATTGAAACACAACGGAATTTTTTTCTCGCTCTTCATTGCTTTTGGTGTGTTTATTGCCTTCTGGGAGATAAACCCAGAGAAACCGGCTATGCCAAGGTCTTACCCATACAACGGTTTAGCCAAATCTTTGGGTTCTGGTGACGACGCATCGGACTATTTCTACAGAGTAAGGCCAGACGAGACTGCTGATGCCCTGGGTATTTTGCCGGATGAAGAAAGTTTGGCTGACCAACAGGAAGCGTATAAGAAAGCCAATCCAGACTTTTTCCAGGCCTAAATAGCTTTTTATATTCTAAAAGATGCATAATTGAGTTCCAATCTATTGCTCGAAAAGCAGCGTCGCGCGAATTGTCTGTATCATTAATTGTAGGAAACAAATAGTCCACAAGGTAGTCAGAAATTTGTGCCATAGAAGAGTCTCTAACTGATCTCGTCAGTTCTTTTCTGAATTAATCGTCATATGTAACGAAACCTGACTCCGTTTCCTTTTCTAAAACACTGACATTGCTTGGCTGTTCCTGCAGTCGCACGGTTTCTCCGCTGTGCTTAATGCTTGGTGCCGTTCACGCGCGAGTCCGTGCTTAGCTCCGGCCCCAAGTTTCACCATCACATTCCTTTCTAAACGTAAATAGAACTTACAAAAAGACAATGCTGGCATCTGCTAGCCGAAAAAGGCTGTCTGTACAGTCGAAACTTCTGCCTGTGAAAAGACGCTCCGGGCGTTTACTGTCCGGCCTCAATACACCACTAGCCACCAGTGATGAGCCGTCTGCTAAGAGAGTGAAATCAGAGGCGAATGGGCATGGAAGTCAATCAATTCCAAGCCCGCCGAGTCGGGAAGAGAGCCTTATAAATGTTATTGCAGACTTTAATATTGCTGTGAATGAACTTTTTCAATTGAAGGAGTACGCATCTCTTGTTGAATGGGATCCATTGGATTTCTCGCGGATCGACAAGGCTGATTTGCCTGAGATCTTCGAATACTTTCTCAAGTCTCATCGGTACAAACTAATATGGGATGAGCAGCTGTTGGAGAATATGAGTGATCTCCCGCTCAGATTACAGAAGAAACAGCTACAAGAACGCGATGTCATGTTACGCAAGAAGTTCCCATTCATGGAAGATGTTCTACAACGGAGTGCTCAAAGAGAATCTGATCTTCTCAATGTTGATTCGAAATCAGAGACGCTAGAGCCCCGTGATTTTTCCGGTGCCTCAACACTTAAGTCTGAGGGAAGAGCCAGTGTTCGCAAATTAAAAAAACCATCGCGGAATGTTTTAAAACAACAACATGACGATTCCTTAGCTGATCAGTCGAACATAGAGGATGAGAGCGAAGATGAATTCGCAAATTACGACTTTTCCAACTTGGACACGAATTATAGATTGCGCCTGATAAAATACTCGATTCCGCCCCCGGTAGTTACGCACCCCTCGCATATTCCATCGTGGCGCCCGCTACAAGGTGACGCTGGGCTCCATGGTTCTGAGAGGGATGTAGATACCATCATACCTTACTGTCCCACGTCCCTAGAGGTGATTACTACGAAGGATGAAAATTTGCATATCCCTCAGATTGAGCTAAAGCTCCAGGAATATCTCCAGAACAAATATAAAGCCGGCATCATCGATGATGGGGGAGTAGAAGCTACGAACACACCGGAAGAATACGAGACAACCTTGCATCAACAAGAATCATTGCTTAAGAAGTTGCATCAAAAGGTAATGGTGGAGGAGAGGTTCGAGCTTAATGGAGACAAGATCGAAAGGCGTAAGGTATTGCTTCCGAATATTTCTTCCAAACATACCCTGGACTATTTTAGAGACAATGGCTCCATAATCCCAAAGATTCAAGGAGCTGCCAATGATCAAACATTTCAGGACCACCTTGTCAGCCAGGGTATGGCGTTCTCTAGACTACACCAAGGAATGAGGAAACAACATCAGGCTAGAACAAGAAGAATTGCTCAAATCATAGAACAGCATTTCAGAAAAAAGGCTGGTGAAAAAGAAAGGTTGGCCCGTGAAAGAGAACAGAATCTTAAACGTTTGAGCAGACTCGCCATTCAGTCTGTCAAAAAGAGATGGTCTCAAGCGAATAGAGTGTATCGGCACTTGCAGCAGGAAAAAGAGGAGGAGCTTAAGCAAATAGAAGGCCGTGAACATTTGAGCAAGATGTTGGAGCATTCTACGCAGCTTCTAGAAGCTCAATTGAACAGGTCTTCCAGAGAAAATACCGAGGTCGAGGCATCAAATAACGACTCTGACAGTCACAGTCCTGATGCCAGTGACTCTGATCAGCTTTCATCGTCAGATTCTGAAGAAGAAATGGTATTGGAAAGAAACGGATCTGTTGATTTGGAGAAACCTGATAGCGAACTCACCGTTGCTGAATTACATGAGAAATATTCCAAAATGGAAGATAACCAAAACACTTCTTTCTCCAATGAGAACCCTGAATCTGAATCAGACAACAACTCAAATGAAGAGGGGGGTGGCGGACTCGCGTCGCTCTACGGGAACAGTGTGGTACCTCGTATCAATGAATTATCGGCTAATTACAGCCAGGATCAACTTGAGCTTATAAAATCTCTCTCAAATAAAGAGCATGATGAAGCATTGGACTCGGATGATTTCAGTGATTCTATGGAGGAGGATGACATGAGCTCATCAGATGCCGAATCTGAGAGCGGAAGTGGAAATGAAAATAAAAGTCATGAGTCAAACTCTCTTTTAGTGGAAAGTGGAGGTACTGGTCAAGGATACGATTCCGGCTCGCATAAGACGAAAGATAAACTTTATGATACAGAACCGATGAGCATAGTCAGTGGGAATGATGAAGACGACAATACGGAAGAGATCAATGGGTTTAAGGTCAAGGATGTGCCACTTCCGTCTTTGTTGCGTGGAACTTTAAGACCCTACCAAAAGCAAGGATTGAACTGGCTTGCTAGCTTGTACAACAACAACACTAACGGGATTCTAGCAGACGAGATGGGATTGGGTAAGACAATTCAAACAATCTCTCTTTTATCTTACCTTGCATGCGAACATCACATTTGGGGGCCACATCTCATCATTGTCCCAACGTCTGTCATGCTTAATTGGGAGATGGAATTCAAAAAATTCGCCCCTGGATTTAAAGTATTAACATACTACGGATCCCCTCAAGAAAGAGCTAAGAAGAGAAAAGGTTGGAACAAGCAAGATGCATTTCACGTTTGCATCACATCTTATCAATTGGTAGTGCACGACCACTCTTCTTTCAAACGAAAGAGATGGAGATACATGATTTTGGATGAGGCTCATAACATCAAGAACTTTCGATCCACAAGATGGAAGGCTTTGTTGAATTTCAATACCGAAAATCGTCTTCTTCTCACTGGTACACCTTTGCAAAATAATCTTATGGAATTGTGGTCCTTGCTTTATTTTCTCATGCCTTCTTCAAAAGTCGAGCAAATGATGCCTGAGGGCTTTGCAAATTTCGAGGACTTTCAACAGTGGTTTGGAAAACCTGTGGACAAGATATTGGAGAAGACTGCAACAGGTGATGTCATCGATGAAAATGTCACAAGCAGATTGGATCAAGAAACGAAGAATACAGTGTCTCGTTTACACCAAGTTTTGCGACCTTACTTACTCAGGAGACTCAAGAAAGATGTCGAAAAGCAAATGCCAGGCAAGTATGAACATATCATTTATTGTCGCTTATCAAAAAGGCAAAGATATCTTTATGATGACTTTATGTCGCGAGCAAAGACAAAAGAAACCTTGGCTTCTGGAAACTTTTTGTCTATTATTAATTGCTTGATGCAGTTGAGAAAGGTTTGTAACCATCCCGACTTATTTGAGGTCAGGCCTATAGTCACTTCCTTTGCGATGCCAAACACAGTGACCCGGTACTATAATGCCACTAACGAAGCTGTCACCAAACTTCTTGGTACTCTGGATGAGCTGTCGGTTTCTTTGTCAGCATTGAATATTGATGTGACGAGTCAAGAAGACTTATACTACTTTGCCGCTGAGGCGACTAGCCGCTTGATGTCGAATCAAGAATCGGAGAGACAGATCAAGCAACTCGATAGCATTATTGAGCAGGGTTTAGGCTCTAAGTCTGCTGCTTCTGACGAGCAATTCGCAGACATTGTTAAGCTAAACAGATCAATCAAGCTCGAGGAGCAGATGCAGCTAAGAGAAAAGTTTAAGCAAAGAGTTTACCTCAACACGCTCAGGTGTCAAAGAAGACCTCTTTATGGCTCAAATCTACTTGAATTCGTGAAAAAAGCAAGCCAAAAATCTTTGCCCTGTGAAAAATTGGGGGATATGATATTGTCTATCCCAATGCGTCAGGCAGCGATGTCTGATACAGTCAACAAGTTTGCTGTGATCACACCTACTGTTGTTGCTTTGGATATGAAAGATCAGATAATCCCGGTGAGCACACAGTATAAAGTCCGCGAAGGCGTTCAGCTGAAGGCGATCGACAACCCGTTCCATCAGGCACAGGTAAAGCTCTCGATTGCATTTCCCGATAAGCAGCTATTGCAATATGATTGCGGAAAACTCCAGAAGCTCGCCACTCTTTTGCAAGACCTTGTTCCAAACGGACATCGTGCTCTTATTTTCACTCAAATGACGAAAGTGTTGGATATCTTGGAGCAGTTCCTCAACATTCATGGCTATAGGTACATGAGATTAGATGGAGCAACGAAGATAGAGGACAGACAATTGCTCACTGAGAAATTCAATCGTGATCCAAGGATTCCTGTATTCATTTTGTCGACCAGATCCGGTGGTTTAGGTATCAACTTAACTGGTGCTGACACAGTCATATTCTACGATTCTGATTGGAATCCTGCGATGGACAAGCAATGTCAAGATCGCTGTCATAGAATTGGACAGCTGCGAGACGTTCACATCTACAGATTTGTGTCTGAGTACACCATTGAGTCGAACATTTTGAAAAAGGCCAACCAAAAGCGACAGCTCGACAATGTCGTTATTCAAGAGGGAGATTTTACAACGGACTACCTCGGCAAGTTTTCTGTACGTGACTTGGTCAATGACGCTAGCCTCATTAGCGAGCTTCCCGACAAGCCGATCGGTGAAAATGCGAATATCGAATTGTTGGCCCAAGCTGAAGACGAAGCAGACAGAAATGCAGCAAAGGAAGCCATGAAAGAAGTGGCTGTAGATGACGAAGACTTTACAGAAGAAAGCAAGCAAGGAACTCCTGGACCTGGCAAAGATTCTAATAACATGGATATTGATGATGCTGATTACGATGAAGGAGTCGGTCATATAGACGAGTACATGCTTCGGTGCATTGCGGATGGATATTACGTTGAGTAGTCGGTCGTTGGCGAATGTACGTTACCAGTTCAAATGGGCTTACTTCAACATCATTTTGACTCATGAGAAAGCTAAAATGACACCATATCATGATTAGAACTGCCCAATTAAAATAGTAATAAGAAACATGAGGAAAGGAAAAGTAAGTTTTGAATCCTGGCCATGGCGCAGTCAATTTCGCATCCTTGCGCAACCAGATCTGTAGCTCTCTCACGTGACCTCGCACTCGCAACATGTGCACGTCGCTCACAATCTACCGATTAAGAACATAACGTGCAAAGTGTACAGCAATTCCCTGAGAAAACGACAGCGCGATGTCTTCTAGCATTCAATCGCTTTTAAAGACAGAGAAAGAAGCTGCTGCTATTGTCAATGAAGCGAGGAAGTACAGAGCAGAGCGCTTGAAGTCCGCAAAGGCAGACGCTCAAAAGGAGATAGACGAATACAAGGCCCAGAAGGACCGTGAGTTGAAGAAATACGAAAGCGACCACGCTGGGTTAAATACCAATGTTGAGAAAGAAGCTGAGGCAACCGCGAAGAAAGAATTGGCTGATATTCAGAAGAAGTACTCAGAAAAGAAGTCTGATGTGATCAAGTTGTTGGTTGAAGCTGCCACGAAACCCACGCCTGAGTTGCACATCAACGCCTGATCACTGGTTGTTCTATGGTTAGTTGAATTTTATATTATATAGTCTATATGCAGATGAGATCTTGAGATCGTAAATGTATTATTCCAAGAGATTTATCTTGTCTCGAGGATGTATTCCATGTTGATTCTTTCAGGGACCAGACCACATCTTAGGCACCGCCTTTCGCCAATTTCTTCAATGCGTTGACAACCTTCCAGAATCTGTTATCGTAGCTGGCAGTATTTAGGCTGGTCACAAACCTCCAAGCTTTTTTATCGTCTGCAATAGGGTAGTCTATGGGTGGAGGGATCGCTGTTTTCACGCCTAAGGCTCTTAGTATTGGTTTGTCCATGACGACAGCTTTTGCATTGCAAAGACCCGTCAAGCCTTCTTCGCCACCGAACTTTCCAAATCCAGATTTTTTGATGCCTCCGAACGGTAATTGACAAACGTAGAATGTAGCAAAATCATTAATTGCAACATTTCCGCTTTCCAACTTCCTCGCCACGGCATCACAGGCGGCAAAATTGTTTCCAAACACAGAATTACCTAAACCGTACTCTGTACTGTTGGATATCTGGATGGCATCATCAATACTCTGCGCTTTCATCATGGTCAAGACAGGGCCGAATACTTCTTCCTGTGAGATTTTCATCGAGGTATCAACGTCAACCAAAAGCGTGGGCGCGAAATAGTGACCCTGAGGGTAATTGGGATGTTGATATCTTTTCCCTCCGTGCAAAAGACGAGCACCTTTCTCCACGGCGTCTTGAATCAATTTCTCTATCCGGTCAAAACGATTATCCGATATCATTGCTCCCATGTCAATCTCGTCTAATTGATCAATATCAGACCCGACGCGAAGCGACCCTATTCTGGCCGCCAAGATGTCAACCAATTCATCATAGACATCAGGTAAGCAGATAACCCTTTCGATACCTATACAATTCTGACCAGCACTTTGAAAAGTTCCCCTCATAATCACGGAGGACAACGATCTTAAGTCAGCGACATCATCCATCACAATAACTGAGTCCTTTCCTCCCAACTCAATGACACATGGTGTCAACTCCTTCGAAGCACTTTGCAAGACTTTGTGCGCAACAGGTTTTGAGCCAATAAATGTGACGTGTTTCAAGCCTGGATGGGAGGTGAAATACTCAGCATCTTCTGGAAAGCAGTAACATAATTGGATCAAGTCCTCGTTCAAATTAAGCAGACGAAGTGCAGCACGTATCATGCCAACAAACCAAGACGAGGACCAAACAACTTGCTCAGAACACTTGATCACAATAGCGTTCCCGCTGAACAAAGCGGCAACCACAGGCCCGATAAGGTTATGGAGAGAGTAGTTCCAGGATACGATAGCGGAAACTACACCTAGCGGTTCGTAACGTACCTCGGCGTTCTTCATAAGTCCCATAATTAGAGACGACGGCCCTGGTCTTGTCGAAGGCCGCAATATTTTTTCGCCATTAGCAACGATCCAGCTGATTTTTTCTAGCGTGACCATGATTTCTCCCATAGATGCATCTAACTTAGTTTTGCCGCTATCTCTGCATGCCACCCGAGCAATATTTTCTTGATTATCCATGATGAACTGATTTAGCGTACGCAACAACTGCTTTCGTGTGACAAAAGAAGATTCTGCCCAATCCTTTTGAGCACTGGCCGCTGCATTGATTTGGGTGTCCATTCCGGTCCTCGAAGTGCAAGCAAATGTTCCCAAGTACTGACCTGTAGCGGGACAATAACTTTGTATTAAATTGCTTTCTCCCTCAACTTTGAGTCCTAAGCTGGGTGGATAGAGTCGTTTTCCTTTCCAATGAGGCTTTGCTTCATCAGGAATGGGATACTCCAACTTCTTTGGCGCCTCAAGTTTATTGTACTTGTTGGGGCGGGAAGTTATGTACTTTTCATAGGTGAAATACATTAATGGCATAATCACGCATATGAAAAAAGTGGTGGAGATTTGGTACTGCCATTGAAGATCGGCAAAACCAAGGTTGATGGCAATCATAATGCCTTCAACTTGTTTTATCTTGAGTGCCCACGGATTGAATTTTGAATTCTATGAGTAATGCCTTGCGTTCCTCAGTTCTGTAGAGGGCCGCAACACGAACGTCACTATGGTGGTCGCAGGCGCGTTTGGGCCGCAACTGACTTTTTCGCCGAGACGTGGCTCAGTTTTTTGGGACTGCACCCGGAATTTTGCAGCTACTTTCAACCAACTGGTAACTACACCAAAACTTATACTTCAACACTCCTCATCGTTTTGCGGTCGCTCTCCCTAAACGAAAGAGAAAGATTGACTTCGAAATGAGGCTGATAATTTAGTTGAGGGGTTTTCTTTTCTTTTTTTTTTTTTTTCCCTTTTTCTTCAGCAATAATATACAGTATTATCTTGTCTTTCCCGTAGGTAAAACAAAAAGACCCGCCTCCTACCTATTCATCGATATAAATTAATTTTGACAGAACCATGGGTGCAATGAAGAGAATGCTGGAAAGGCGAGAGAGTGTTTGTATGTGCTTGTCAGAGCTTTAATCTTGTTGATAAATTAGACCTAGTTCTAGTCCTGGTTGTCATCATGCCCAACCGCAGCCTCATCTAAGCCGAGGAAATCTTCGAATTGTGCTGCCGTTCTATTTTGAACAATTGCTCCAATTATATTATGGTCAAGATAATCAAACATCGAATCCGTTACCTTTGATTCGCCCTCTATGGAGAATTTCGTTTCGTCTTTTGGAGGGATCACATCGTATTCAAGCATGTCATCCCTTTCAAAGATTTTCTCTGGCATCTTCGCGAGAACTTTATTTTCCCCCGACAAGACGACAAATCGTATCAAGTTCACCGGAATGTCCAGGCTGGCTTCATTCTTGTTACCGCCGAACAACTTGCTAAACCATGAGCCAGTATTTTGAGTGCTGCTCATTTCAAACAAGGTTGTGAGCTCTTCATGAAGATATTGACGATGATTTTGCTCCTTCCATAACATTGGCGCGCGAACCAAGTAGGTTTCATTGGCAAGCTGAACATGGCTATCATTTTGAATGAAACTTGGTTTCAGGGGCATTTGTCCACTCAAGCCGACACTTTTAAGTAGTTCATACGCGCACATAGGGTGGGCAGAAAAAGCTCTCTTGAGCGCAGTCTTTGCTTCGTCCATCTTCTTCAAATGTAATAAGGCCAAAACGTTAGAAAATGCAAGCCCTGGTGTGAACCATTGAGAATATGTTTGTGTGAGTGAGGAGCTGACAAACTCCGTCAAGTAAGTAAAATTCTCGGACAAAATTGCATAGTGGTCCAAGAAATATCTCACACCGAGTGGATCCTCTGCTGGCGACAAAGCTAACAAGAACTTACAGAAATTGAGAGCCGTGTAAAATGTGGAACGTTCACCAAGGCCCGAAATTACACGAAACAATGTGAGATAAAACTGACGATTAGCGAATGACTCATAAGGAATTCTAATGAGTTCTGTTTTGCCTGATTGGAGTAGTTCGTGAAAGTTTTTGTTGAAAGACCTGTCGAACACAAACAAGCTCTTCTCGATCAAAGCATTACTTGTTGCCTTGTTATTTCCTTCCCTCAACATTACCATTGACACTTGAAGTAAAGTTTCCACATGATAAGGGTTTTGCTGAAGTAGTTGCATCAATGATTCAGGATCAGGTGTCATCACCACAGAAGCAAAAAACCGGGAGTTCGCCACGCGCTCACGAATGTTGTCCAACTTTTTAAGTCGGAAATACTTGATCCCAACCTTTTCCTCGTTTTCTACCTTCAGTTCGAGAACTTTCAAGATATCTTCGTAATCGTTTTCTTCTTTGTAGGCTTTACATTCCACCGCGTTGCTTGTGGTCATATCCTCCATGAGTATCGGCTTTTGTGTGGTGGGTAGCCAATCATCTCTAATTCTTGTTAGAAGCAACTTACGAGAAGTTCCGGGTACTCCTCGGTGATCTTTCCCGGCCCATCCTCGCGTAAGTCTTGCTAGACGTTTATATTGAGCCAAAACCTCAGGCGAAGCTGCTAATGAGGTGGTGCTATTTGCATCCTCGATAATATTCACAGAGAGCTTGCCGAACAAATTTTGAAGCTCTGTGTCAGGATCCAAATTCTTTACCGAACCAACAGATAGAAGATGCATGCTGTCTTTCAAACTAGAAGTAGTAAACCATAAAAAGTTAGCATCAGCATATGCGAGGGGAGAGGCTTCTTTCTCCTCGAAAACAGTTTCATAATCCACGATGTTTAGTTTTTTTTCATCCTTTCCTGGCAGTTGAGTTTGGTCTCTTTTTTTGACTTCTGCAAGAAAATTGTCGAGATCTTCGTCTTTGAGTTGCTCCTCATCTGTAGAGGCCTGGAATGTCTTAGCTTTTTTTGATTTCTTGCTTTTCTTCTTTTTAGAAGCTTTGGATACTGATGGAGCCGCATTAGGTGAGTTTTGTTTCAAATCCGTCGGTTCGATGGCCACGACTTTATCTTCGTCTTGTTCTGGTTCACTATCTTCATCTTCATTTAAAAGGGCGAAGGCGTTGGCTTTGGCCTTGGGTTGGGGCGCTAAAGAGTGTACTTCATCTGAACTGTCTATCTCGGGTGATTCAATTGCTTTTTGTCTTTCTAGGCGTCTGAGTGCCCGAGAGCTCATCTTAAAGTAGATGAGGTTTAACAGTTAGTTTCTTTGGCGGGATTCAACGACTATTGAAAGGAAGACTGAGGTAAAGTGCGCGAGAGTGAGCTCGCGGAAGCCACGTTCATGCGCTTAACTGTGAAGTGATGTACTTAGATAAAAGAGTAAAAAGAAATCAAGGCTTTACAGCAAACCCGATTTGAGAGAGCTGAGTAGATTAACTATTTGATTTGTTGAGGGTTTCTCATTCTTTTATACCAATTGAGGTGACAACCTCAGGGGAGGCGTCCACAACCTTGCTAGTCACTTTCAGGATATAAATTTCCCGAACTATGTCTTTTCTATATAGGTCTCTCTTTTTTTCTTGTCTGTCCACCTCCTTTTATATTGTAAAATCTCTCTTGACCGTCTCTTTATTGGAGGCTCGACTCACTGAAGTTACCAGCACTGTGCTTGTCACTTCCCTTCTCCAAAATGATCTTAATTGCAGTGTCGACATTCGCGTCCTTTCCGAACTCATTTTGCAATTCCTCCTTAGAAGCCTCATCCAAAACTCCTTCGACGCCACCTTGTCTGTTCACAAAAACTTTATAGATTGACACCACGTCAATTAGAGGAAGTGTGGTGTCGCCTGCCTTGTACTTGGCGAGAATAGCTGGATCTTCAACGAAGACGACAAAGTCGCTTCCATTACCCTTGTAGAAAAACTTGTGTGGAGTGGACATTATGAAGTATTGTTAGATGCAGATATAATTAGATGTTAGCTCAAAGTCGACGCAATGACTTCTGAAATAAACTTTTTAGACGATATCTGTTTGGAACCCGGCAATGTTTTGGGTTTATATATACTCGGTACTCTCGTAAAACTGCCCAAAAGCAGCAATCATACTACAGCAACGCCAATCCCATCTTTCGCGCACAGGATCGATGCGTGCATTGAGTGGGGGAAACTCGGTCCATCGACGTCACAGGTTTTCACCAGAGGCGCGAAGTGTGGAGGCTCATTCTTTGATGATCGATATGCGTCTGTTACAGAATACAGAATACGAACAATCGAGACATTTTTCGTCGATCGATTATGTTTTTCCAAGACTAGTTGTCAATGGCTTTATATTTGGTAGGCCGGGAGAGGAAGAACATTCAAGGGCATAAACACTGCTAGCTTTGTTTTGAGGGTGGGGTACTTGTGGCGAGGGCATGCATACTATCAAGTTTTTGTACGACAAGAGCCAGTGTCCGAAGTATAAACTTTCTTGGCATGAGCCCCACGCATTTATGCAAACCTTTCGCCCGGGTTGAAAGGCAATGCTTTCCGCGATGTCTTGTCTGTTCTATGCTCGTACAAACATCGAACCGTGTGTTCATTACAATCTTCGGTTTCTCGCTTTCACTGTGACTTTTTCCACTTGCTCGCAACAGTATGGGCAATGACGGTACGGTTTAAAGTATCCGTAAACAGTGAATCAGAAAGCATTGAAAATATTAAGAAGCTAGTTTACTCTTTCTTTGGTTTTATTATTTTTTATGTTTGTTTTTTCCCCCAATAAACTTACACGTCATACTGAGTCTTCAGTTTTGCGGCGATTCACCTCACACAGTTCCATACGGTTCGACCGGGTTCGGCGTACAGTAATTGCAGGCAGCTATGAGAACTGCTGCTCGCTCCAAAGTAACATTGTTGCGAACGTGGTCCCCAGATTCTACTCGGGAGCTCGACTTAACCTCCGTTTTTGATCAAGTGAGCCTTTGGTTCAAGCCCTTATTTTTTTGTCAAGTCGGAATAATTTACTTTGTAAATGGCCCCAGGCTCGACAAAAGAGCATGGGCAAGTGAATGTCATCTTGGAGATGCTCGAGCGGAGTTCCAATTGCGTCATAGTGCGGTTTGATACTGCGAGATCTAACCTTGCTGCAGCCGCAGTTAGAATTGACCGAGTACGAACGCCAGTCTTACAAGGAAAGGCGCGGGCTAGTAAACAATTGTACTCATAATTCTCAAAGGTCTACAGACAGCTAACCAAACAGATGAGTAAAAACGTACAAGAGGAAATAGAAGTGCTATGGGGATGGAAAAATGAAGGATGCGAGGTTCGAACTCGCGCGGACAATCGTCCAGAAGATCTTAAGTCTCCCGCCTTAGACCACTCGGCCAACCCTCCTTATTTTTACTTTTTGGCGCGTGAGCTAATATATTATCACAATTACCTTTGATTTGGACTTGTCTGAAATTTCTGTCTCATTCTTTAAAAAATTATATATATGTATATTATTAGTGATATAGTTTTTTTATCCATCTCGTCATTCTTCTGAATGAACCAGGACTCTTCAATCTGAAACAATGTGAGTTTTAAGGACTCAGGTCAACTGTATTCAAGTCATTGAGCCGGCGGAAGCAAGACATAGTTTTTCGTCGCTGAGTAAGGCGTGAGCAGAACTCAGGGGCATCTCTGTAATATGATGTTTCTTTCAAATAGAAAGAAGCGTTGTTGCCCATTTAGCCAGGGCGCTTTAGTGAGATCTGCCCAGCGGTCAGGCCTACTAGAAGATGGCAAAAATTCTGGAAAGCCCTTTACAAACATGAATGGTTGGCAAGGAGCTACTTTACTGCTTTACACTTATTCAATTACGGATCATACGTTCCGCTACATGATTCAGGGGAAGATGTACCGAATTTTAAATGTCACTTATGCATTTTGCGGGTGGACCGTGAGGAGTTCTTGACTCACCTCTTTAATAAATTTGACATTGTTCACTTCTGGTGGCACAAAATTGGCTTTACTACACACATGCAATTACAAAAGATGCTTGCACCAGTGGACACAAGTTATAAGAATCTACGCAAACTTAATTGGTTCGTGAAAGTCGTTAAGAAGGTCTATTCAGTTCGGTGCAGGGACTCAGGGCAGGGTAATGTTCTTGAGCCCCTTCTGAATAGACTATTGTCTCGGGCACTACGTCGGACACTTCCGATGGGCCGATGACATGGGGTATTCAGAAAACAGACCAAGAAGTCGATCTCTTTTTGAGTGGAGGCTCTTTAACATGGTGAAATCTGGAAGAGGGCTTCGTGCTTAGGCTTGTCTTGACCGCCTGAAGTGAGGTTGCGATCTATTGCAGGGCTTTCTATAGTTGTAATGTAGATTCTGCTTTACTGTGCGGGGTTAGAGCTCGCTCCAGTGACATTCTTTAATAAGATATTTGTCTTAAAAACAAAATACTTGTTGCAGGTACTCACCTAGGAGTGTGTTAAAGGCAGTGTTGTTGATAATACCATAATCGACGAAAAGCAAATCTTTTAAGGCTATTTTGGATTTTCGGAACTTATCTCAATAATTATGATTGACGAATAGTGAATTAAAAATTACTTGTAGATATCTTTATATCTTAGCGCGTGCACGAATACTTGATGCACCCCGCTTGTCGTTCGACACTGGAAGTAACTTGAAATTATTTTGAGTTATTAATAATTATTACGACGTTGTTTGTAGTTTGTCCTTTTCAGTATTCAGCCAATAAAACGTCATGATAATCGAAAATTCTTGATAAGTTTAAGCTAGCAGTAACAGTCAGGGTTCTTATATCTGAACTATGTCTTAATTGAGATATTCTAGTAACACCAGTCTGGCTTTCCAACACTTAGAGTGGGAAAGACGGTCTTTATATAGTTAGAGTCGACTTGGCATCCACTCACTCGATTGGAAAAAATGCCAAGTCTTGCAACAGCATTATTACGCAGGTTATCATTGTTAGATAGTTGACTGTAGCTTGCCTGAATGAGGCACCTCGCAATAACTAAAAAGTTATAATCAACAACAAGGGTTAGGTTTTAACGTGGTATGTAGTTCAGATTGCTGACTTTGGCTAGCGAAATCCTTAAACACAATAGCTTCTTTGAAATAAGAGAGTAAGTGATGAGCTCACTTTTTAATAATCTGATATGGCGTTTCGTCAAAGAGAAGGCGAGCGTTCTTCCAAAATCATTGCCAAAAAGGATCTTTCATAGGATCAAATATTGAGATTGAAATCTTCCTGAGTATATTCTCAAAATTTGCAACGCATTGTAGGAGCGTTTCTTGATAATTCACAAGAATCTTTACTTTTTGATTCTATGTCCTATCCTAGTTTACCTTGATAATATCCTACGATGAAATGTCATATCTTCTTATTTTTTTCTTATTTTTTTCTTCAAAGAGCAGGGTTTCTGGACTAAACAAGGACCTCGACAGGAATGTTTTGTTTCACCATGTCGTTATTGGCCAATTCCAAGCCCAAGGACGAGATATAACTCTTGCTTAATTAATGCAATAAGCGAGACGAAGTTCACCATCGTTTTGACGACAAAGCTTACAATATAGCTCTTTTGAGAATTTCCCCGAAAATCAGTGGGACAAAATATCTGTTTCTTGAACGTAAGGTTCATAAAAACTTTATTTTTTTTTTTTTTTTTAAAAAAAAGAAACATCACATTACAGGATGCCCTAAGTTCTGTTCAAGCATCACTCAGTGACAATTTTTTTAAATTTTTTTTTTTTTTTGAAAGAAACATCATTTTGCAGAATGCCACTGCGGCTAAATCTCACCCCATGGCGGTACATTCGTTCACACAACTTAAAAGATCTCTCAGGATTTTTTTTTTAAATAAACATCATAGCCTCACACTCAGGCATGTATTTTTGAATCATAATCTTACTTAGCAAACTGAGGTTTTTGTGTGAAAATAGTCGGCCTGTGTGGCGTAATGGTTAGCGCATTTGACTTCTAATCAAAAGATTCCGGGTTCGAGTCCCGGCATGGGTTGGTTGCGGCTTTAGCTCAGTTGGGAGAGCGTCAGACTGAAGATCTGAAGGTCCTGTGTTCGATCCACAGAAATCGCAATTGTTTTTGTTTCGAACTCTCTATCCTTATGAAGAATTTGAAGCATGAAATTGAAAGCATGAAACAAAACTTGGCAACACGAAAACGATTTTCCATAAAGAGAGTGTACGACCTCAAATTATAAGTACTCTGTATGCTGTTTGAATATTGGGGAGGTGAGACATCTTCCGGTTACTTTCTGGAGCTATCTATAAAACGATTGCAGGAGGAGTTTCTCGAATACCCGATTATGTCAGGGTTCTTATATCTGAACTATGTATTAAAAGAGATCTTCTAGTGAAACTAGTATGACTTTCCAACACTTAGGGTGGGAAAGCCGGTCCTTATGTAGCTAGAGCCGACGACAATTCGGCTCACTCGATAGGTAATAATGGGTGCCAAACCTTGCACCAGCATTATTAAGCAGGTTCTCATTGTTAGACAGTTGAAGACAATTTTTCTAAATGAGACACCTCGCAGAGTATATTGATCTTGAAAAGAATTATCATTGGTAATATGCACTCATACTTTCAGAACATAACTAGAGCTCTATGTATCTCTTAGCTGAAACGAGGCCACGATCCCTATTAGCCCAGCTAACGAAATTTGGGCTGAAGCGTAGAAGTTCATCGTAAGCGGGAATAGAAGAGCCAGGTTCCAGCTCCAGCTCTGAAGAGTGTTTGCCCTCGCTCCAGAAACATTCTATTGAAACGCCCAATTTTTTGACGTTCACCTTCTGGATAGCAGCATCCAACGAGCTTTCCGCAACCTCCGGAACCCATTGAAACCCTAGATGGTAGGGTTTGTTCCAATCAAGCTTGTTCAACTGTAGCTGGTTTATGCCCTCGAAATCTTTGTAAATGTAATTTCCACTTGAATCCTTTGAGGAAGTTGCAAAAGCCTCGTTTCTCGGGTCTGTCCGGTTGTTAGATTTCAGGTCGCCATAAACTGTCACGCTCCTGACGGGAGAGCGTTTAGGCGACGACGTATCCCCCATAATTTTAGCTAGCGAATCCGAAACTTTGAAGTCAACCTTGCAGTTTCTGTTTTTTGGGGCATTGATTATAATTTCACCCGTGAGCATTCCAAAAGGTGCATCCGAGTTTGAGGAAGAGTTCTTCAAAATATCTATCGTGATGAGTTGCTCTTCTGTTTCATGGACTAGGAAGGGATGCAAAGTGGAATTCCAAGAATATAACAGCATTCCATCACCCAAGGATGTGGTGATTATACTACTATTCATCAATTTGACTGAAGGCAAATCCAGCAAAATGGCTTCCACCATTTTCATCAGGCGACCGCTCACAGTAACTTCATTTGTAGGCGGACTTGTATTCAAGTTGATTGTTTCAAGGAAACGCAATTTCAACGGATTGGATTGATCAAACGGAGCTTTAGTACCAATGATCAAAAGACCCCAAGTCAACATGACAAACAATACCAATACCATGATTCTGTTCACTTTGAAGATGAAAGGCAAGAAAGGGATTGACCACGCAATTGCGAACATCTTCAAGAAGTTGTATATCATGTTTTGAGCTACTAGTGACTCTTGAATAGACTGGTTAATACCGTACAAGACTAAAATACCAGAATTGTAAATGAGGTATGATGACACTGGGACAATGATCAAAAATTGAATGAGCCAGTCGTAAGAGAAAGACTTCAGCTGGTGCAATGAACAATCTCTCGTGGATTGCGAGATTAGCGATAACGAGGATGATTCTGCGCATGAGTCTGCGTCGTTCAAGCCATACTCGTTTTGAGAGTCATCACGTAAAAGAGGTTGGCGATCGCCGCTTTCATTAGACTTCTTGTGTGACTTTTTGAGGCTCCAGCCTAATAGTCCAAGAAATGTAGCACTGGATTGGAGAAAGAAGAGGACGGGAATCATGAATTCCCCTGTATGGTCCGCCCCGATTTCATTTTTGGTAAGCTTGGTGGTTGACCAAAGCAAAGCAACCCACCATAAAAAGCTGGACTCAAGGATCACTATAAGCTTTTCATCATGCTGATGTCCTTTGAATGCTCGCAAGAGAAAATTGAGCCCGTTCAAAAAAGCGTAGTTGAGAAGCAAGAACAGCGCAAACTGTAAAGCAACAAGGCTGCTTATGGAGTTATTGGCGATAAACGCATTGACCGGGAGAATGAAAACATCAAAGCCGAAACTCAAAATGCTCACAGAAAGAATGAAAGACAATGGGAATTTGATCGCGTTAACAAAATTGAAGTTCCAAGACTTTCTGCCATTGAAAATGACGATCATCAAGAGAAGTGACAAGAATGGAATGACGACAAGCAAAGCAATATTGACCGCAGTTAGGCTGGAAATTGGTGCCGCAAAGAAGTAGTTCATAAAGGAGGTATAGGCCGCAAAGTCGGTCAGTCTTGTGGATTGTTGTTCGTCATCCAAGTCAATATCATCCATAGCCAAATGAATGGTAAAATCTAAAGCCGAGGATAGCATATGCCACAATGTTTTGATGTTGACATTTTTTATGTTGTCTCCACCCGTGTGGTACAAATCCCGAGGTTTATAGAAGGCTAAGTCCAAGCCCCTAATGCCTCCCTTCTCCTTATATACCGAATAGTCCGTCTCACTGTGAATAAGTTTGTTGTTGAAACCTTGTTGAAAGAGAGAGGTGGCAAATGGGTATCTTACAGACGAGAAGTGTTTAATTATCCCGTAGTCTGTTCCTCTGAATAATACGGCTTTTCCACCCGCACCGGTGCCCTCTAGGTTTAAGAAATAGCGGATTTGAGAGAACCATGGGTGTTTGAGAAAGGCATGTGCTCCATAAAGTCCAAACTCTTCATTGTTGTTGAAATTAAGAATGATAGTACGTTTAGGTCTCGCAACTTTACCTGAAGCAAAAACTTTTAGCACACCCATCATGGACGCAATGCCCATGCCGTCATCAGTGACTCCGTAGGCAGAGGGCACGGAGTCAAAGTGAGCGCTCAATAAAAGAGCTGGCAACTTCTCGTCGGTTCCGTTAATCCTCACCAACAAATTGTTGCTCTCATAGTACGAGACCGAGTCGTAGTTGAGATATTTAGTTGCAAAAATGACGTTGTTGGTATAATTGAGATCGTTATCGTACTCAATGTAGTGTGAATTGCCGATGAGAGACAAAATATCATGTTCCAAGAAATCGTGGACTTTGTCGTTGTTCCTGGAGGTATAAGTGTGCTCGTGTGTGCCCATTGATTGGAGAACTGACCACGCATAGTCCAAGGCCTCATTTTCAAACTTAGACGAGGGTAAGTTTACCGAGTACTCGAGGGAGTTGTCTACCGCCGAAATTGCAATTGTGGCGAGCAAAGTGGTGAACACCAAAAAAGTCAAGGAGGTTTTCCGATACCCAAACAAAGAACGCATCCCACGTACGAACCAATTTGGCCTTTTGGGGTTGCCAGAGCCCGAGCCGGCATGGGCCCTGTGTCCAGGCGAGCCACCATCACCTGACTCCCGAGGAGGATCGGATGCGCTGTGTGTGGACATTTGTTAAAGGAAAGTGTGTGTTTGTTGGGGGTGGTATCTCTAGGAATTAATAATAAAAGCGAGCACCGGTGACAAGAGTGCGTGGGCATGTTGTTCCTGGGGAAATAGCAAGACAGCTGCGGAATCTTATCTACAGATCTCATTTCTCATTCCATTACTGAGCCAGCCGTTCCAGACCGCGACCGAAAAGCCGGAGGCAACCTTGACAGTACACACTATTGCACCTTACCACTGACTCAAGCTCAACAATATATTAAGACGCTCAATTGAACATTTGTTGCAATTTGAGATAAAAAATGGTTAACAGTATAGCGTATGGTTTGGTACATCTTGCAGAAACCGTCTTCTGTGCCACGATTCCGGCGTCGGTGAAAAAAAAGTTGGCCTGCTGGGCCGATAACGCACCTGTGCACCCAGCAGACCATAAAGTCGCCCGGGCTACGAATGGCTGCTACATTGAAAAATCCATGGAAATACCGAATTCATTTCAACTTGCACGCATGTCATTCGCTCCTTTGAAAAACGACCTCATATTGAGGGCTGCTAAGGGCGAAAAGGTGGAAAGGCCTCCTGTATGGATTATGGTATGTACTACTTCGCTCTGATGCAACGGATTATTTCTTCGCTCACTCAAACTAACCAATAAAGAGACAAGCAGGCAGGTACTTGCCCGAATACCACAAGGTTAAGGGGAATCGGGATTTTTTTGAAACATGCAGAGATGCTGAGATTGCAGCCGAAATCACCATCCAGCCAGTCGACCACTACGACGGCTTGATCGATGCAGCTATTATTTTCAGTGACATTTTGGTGATTCCTCAAGCCATGGGATTCAAGATTGAAATGGTTGAAGGCAAAGGTCCAGTTTTTGTCGATCCCTTGAGATCGCAGGATGACCTCAAGCGTGTGGTTATGAAACCAGACATTTTGAAAGAGTTAGATTGGGCCTTCAAGGCCATCACTCTCACTAGAACAAAGTTGAATGGCCGTGTACCTCTTTTAGGGTTCTGTGGAGCGCCATGGACCTTGCTAGTTTACATGACTGAAGGACAGGGCTCCAAAATGTTCAGGTTTGTCAAGCAGTGGATTTATGAGTACACAAAGGAGTCTCATGTCTTGTTGCAAGCCATTGCAGATGCCTGTATTGAGTTTTTGGCTCAACAAGTTGTTGCTGGTGCTCAAATGTTACAGGTGTTTGAATCTTGGGCAGGCGAATTGGGTCCTCATGAATTCGATGAGTTCTGCTTGCCGTACTTGCGTGAGATCGCACAAAAGTTACCCTCGAGGTTGAAGGAGTTGGGAGTCACGGAAAGAATTCCTCTCACTGTTTTTGCAAAGGGTGCTTGGTACGCTTTGGACGATTTGTGTGACTCCGGGTACGATACAGTGTCGCTCGACTGGTTGTATAAGCCAGAGGATGCTGTGAAAGTTGTTAATGGCCGTAGAATCACGTTGCAAGGTAACTTGGATCCTGGTATTATGTATGGGTCTGATGAGGTCATTTCCAAGAAAGTGGAGCAGATGATTAAGGGTTTTGGTGGAGGAAAACAAAACTACATCATCAATTTCGGCCATGGTACACACCCATTCATGAAACCGGAGAAGGTAGGACACTTTTTGAAGGAGTGTCACCGATTTGGATCACAGTAGTATTTTTAATAGCATCGACTTTTATGATCGGAATTCAATAATGATAAAAAATTAATGAAACGCATGGTAGAATTTCACGTATGCTCCAAACCTGGAGGATGTGCGTGAAGGCAGAGCACTTGACGAGACTATTTTTGTCTCTCCGAAAATCGTTTACAGAGGTATTCTCTTTTTTTTTTTTTTTTTGAATGATACATCTGATTAGAGAGGAGGCGTTCGTAGTCTGAGCTTGCCCAGTCCACTTCCACCAAAAACTATAAAATTCTATAGAAAAAACCCCTCCGACAGCTTCCGAGTGCATGACTTGTGGCGAACCGCGGTTCACCCCACGCTGAACTTCAGCAAGGATGACCCTACTTGCACACACTCGGTTATAATGTGACTGTCATGTCATCGACCCATCGGGTTTATCTCCCCCGAGCATCTTCTTCATCTCTCGACTCAGAAGAGGCGTGAGAATCTCATCCCCTTGTGCCATCCGCCTCCGAAGAGAGAAACTCTTCTTGACGATCTTGACAAAACAATTCAATTTGCGTGATGAATACCTTAAACATCACTGGAATTATCTAATACAAGTCATGGAACAAATCATTTGTTTCTGTCTGCAAACTTCGATTTTTACGTAAAGTTTAGAAGGTTTCAGGATTGGCTTGATTGAGGTTGCGAATTTGCAGATAACACATTCATGTTTCTTTCCAAACCTTAATGAACATTAGCGATTTACAATTTTTTTTTTTTTCAAATTAACGATCTTCAAACCATTTGAGATTCACCTTATCTTCATTAACTTTTCAATAGATGCAAAGGTACGAAAAAAAAAAGAAAAATGACCCAGGGAAAATTAGCAAAACTAATTAGGAATGGAAATCAAGCGATTCGCTACGTCAAATTCTCCTTTGGTGGCAAATGGCATGTTTGCGGTACCATGATTAGTTAGAAAACTGTTCTGTTGGGGTAGAAAATATTTAAGAACTTCGCATATTTTCACGATTCTCGAAAATGACAAAAGAAGAAATCTGTTGCGGAAATGCTAGCAAGACCGACCAAATTCTAAATCCGTTTCGTTTCAAATTCAAATTACCTGCGCACTTGGAAAATGCGGATGAGCATATTCACAACTGGTTAGCGGACAGATTCTTCACTTATGATAGTACAATGAATCGAGACGACCTTTACATATTTGATCTCCAGGAAAATATTCTAGAGTCTTTACAGCTTTTGCATTTCGACGAATCATTATCCGTTGTCGATGTGGACACTTCTACATCACTGGATAGCGGGTCAGCAGCACAAAATGCTACAAAGGTGAAGAATCTCAACGAATGCTCAACTTGTGCCATCAAGTTTGCCAGTGGCATACCGCCTAAAGAACGAAACATTCACTACAAATCAGATTTGCATCGTCTTAATTTGAAGAGAACGCTCAATGCCTTGAGCCCATTGACAGAGGCAGAGTTTGAAGACTTTCTAGAAACACAGTCGGTGGAGAGTATATCTGGATCAGAGGATTCCGACTCTGACTCAGAGGATTTAGACGACGATAATGAATCAAAAAAGTTATCTACCGTATTTGAAAAGCTATCGACGAACGCTAATAAACATGCAGATGATGACGATCGACAGGCAAGTCATATGAACACCCATTCCCCCTTCATCTTATTTAAGTCGTCCAAGTTAGATCCTACACAGGGGTTTGGTGCATACAAGGCATTCTTCGATGACAAAACATTAATCAACGGTAACATTATGGACGCCTTGAGAGACTTTAATACCTCAAAGTCCAGAAAAGGAATCTCTGTTATCTTGA
Organism: Metschnikowia lunata; assembly: GCA_030583235.1. Classification (NCBI taxonomy): domain Eukaryota; kingdom Fungi; phylum Ascomycota; class Pichiomycetes; order Serinales; family Metschnikowiaceae; genus Metschnikowia; species Metschnikowia lunata. The sequence continues at coordinate 115,689 of JAJMHP010000048.1, forward strand.
TGATTGGTGGAGGCCACTTTGCTGGAGCAGTAATATCACATGAACGTCTTAATACTAAGGGAAATGCCAAGAACCACAAGGAATCTTTACAAGTTCAAAAGGTGAATGTCGTGGAGCTGAAAACGTTCCATCGCTACACCACTAGGCGAAAACAGGGTGGTTCTCAAAGTGCCTCCGACAACGCCAGAGGCAAGGCAAATTCTGCTGGCTCAAGTATTCGTAGATACAATGAGCAAGCGTTGAAAAAGGATGTACATGAATTGCTCTTATCTTGGAAATCTCATCTATCCCAGGCCGAGCATATCTTCGTGAGAGCCAATGGCGTTGATAGCAGGAAAACTTTAATGAGCTACGAGGGAAGTATTCTTAAACAGAGCGACCCAAGAATCAATTCCCTTCCTTTTACTACAAAACGAGCTACTCTAAGCGAGGTGAAGAACTCTTGGGTGAAACTTTCACACCTTTCTGTTGTAGACTTGCCAAAGGCAAAGAAGATTGTTGAAAAGCCACAAAAAGAAGAAAAGAAATTCAAGTCTCCGGAAGTGCAAGTAGAGCCCGAGTCAGACAAACACACGAGAGAAGTTGTTGGTATCCTCAAGAAGTCCAAGGCTCCCCTTTTGGTCAACTATATCAAGAGCAATGGGTTAGATGTCAACTTTACCCTCACTCCAGTGAGTCAATATGTTCATGCACCTACGCTTCTTCATTTTGCAGCTTGGCAGGGACTTCATTACATGGTGAGAGTGCTATTGGTGAACTTAAAGTGTGACCCAACGAAGCACAACGCCACTGGAAAAACCGCGTGCCAGATTAGCAACAACAAAGACGTACAAAATACTTTCCAGATCTGCAGGCACACTTTGGGCGAGGAGTATTGTGATTGGGAAGCAGCCAAAGTCGGACCACCTAAAAGTAGCGATGAGATTGCTGCTGATATTGCGAAAGAGAAGGAGGAACAGGTGGCTGAGAGTAGGAGATTGATAAAGGAAGAATTGGCGAGAAAAACAGAGCTTGAAATGAAAAAGCCAAGCATGCAATCGAGCGGAAGACTTGTTGGAGGAAGTGGCAGTGGCAGTGGCACTGTGTTCTCAACTGTATCGGAAACAAGTGGTTTGACTGACCAGCAAAGAATGAGGTTAATGCGTGAGCAGAGAGCTCGCGCAGCTGAGGCTAGAATGAAAAAAGGCGGTCAGTAAATAGTTGGCAGTGCTTCGCACAAATTAGACGGAATAACTAATTACATTACTGACTCTGATTGAGTTTGTTTACTATGGTCGTTCAAAGTATTTTTGAAGTGTATACATAGAATATTTTAGGAATCGCCGTGCACTTAAGCTCGTAACTGAGTGAAACCTAATTTCGCAGCCGGATGTGGCATGCCTCTTGTTGAGAGGAGTACTGCACTGATGTAGTCACGTGTATGTCCTGAAATATTCATGAGGGAGACTATCACGTATACAGAGCAGAAGAGCCTCAATCAAGTCTCACACCTTAGACATGTTCCGAAAGGGATTAATCATTAGTTAGAGCTTGACAGGCAACTCAGACCACGCTAGTAGCGATACGTAGGGACCGTACCTCG